>BMAT01009824.1:57080-69238 GCA_019649035.1 Elysia marginata | reverse complement strand
CAAAGAAACTGTCTTTTCTCTCGCTCGCTTTGTCACCAGCAATCTTATTTTCTTATCTCTCTTGCAAGGCCCATAGTCGATGGGGCAGACACAGCGCGTGGCTAACAAAGGATATTTTCTCACTCGCTTTGTCATACCACTACACAGGTACAGATCTTATACAATGTACCATTGCATCATAATAGTCTACAGGCTAGATCTACTTGCCCTTAACACTAACACTAGTAACAGTTAACACTTCTGACTAATCTGAGGTAAAGGGGGTAGGTGTTCAGTTATTTAGCGGGGGAAACCAGCGTGTTTTTTGTAATTTTATGACCGTTTTAAGACATCGACGTGTCGATATAAGAGATGTGAGAGGGAACAGAGTGTCGATATAGAGATAGACATTTAACTAACCGTATAAACTATAAAGCGAAAAAATGCGGACTTAGTATAGCATGTCGATAAAAAAGAGAAATGTCGAAATGAGCGGTGTCGATTATAAGTGGTGCGCACTGTAGCTTATTAGGGACTCGGCTGCATACGAAAATTGGTTCAACAAGAACTGGGTTTGACATGCGACGTCTCTGTATAGCAGGCTACGGTACATACATTCCAGCCCAGATATTTCAAACCCTAAAGGAGCAGTGTTTGAACTATCCATATCTTGTCTTATCATGATCAGTGTAAAAGGGGGAAAAAAGGTTGGAAATATGTACACATGTATACATGTAATTCAAATTTAACAAGTATTATCCAGGTTTGAGATATCTGGATTTGACTTGTATACAATTTAAAATGAGCTCAAGGATTTAAAAAAATAACACACAAACATTAGTAAAAGTTTGGATGTGACTTTTCAGTTTTTATTATTTTTCATTCACTGATTAATATGTGATATATACATGTACACAACTATCATGGGTAAACCGTGATTATTGGCAAGACAAGCATTTCTTTGTAGCATTCCTGAGATTAGCAGGCATTTTGTTTTCAAATAATACTTCTCAAAACGATTTATATACACAAACTTAATGATGTACAAGCAGGACACCCTTCAGGAATTTCAGTAGTGTGATCAAAATGCTGTTACTGCCATACAGAATAAAGATATGAAAAAGAGATCATCTAACTTCTAAGGTCATACATTTTTCATTATTTTTTTTTTCTAATTTTACCAAGAGCAGTGTAGAATTGAAAAAGCAGAGAGTAATGGATAAGAAACATGAAAATCACTAACTACATTGGTTGTTGGTGATACAAAAAAAAAGAAGTAGAAAATACTTATCAACAGAAACTGAAAAAAAGAGTTCTTAATATATATATAGTTAGTAACAGTGTGGACACAGAGAGTGGAAAAATACAGTGGTTCTTGGACCCAAAGAGTAAGAGCTTGTCATAAAAATTTATAATTATAATCTGTAAAAGTCATGCATTTTTGAGAGCCAGTTCTCTTCAATCAAAGCACCCCAAAACCAAGAAAATGACAAAAAACTACACTATATATCGACCTAGTAATACGAGTTGTATTCTATTTATAGAATAGAAAGAATAATTATTCAACATAACCACTCCTGCAGTGCTGCAAGCTTTTGCAGTGCCAACTTTTTTCCTTTTATGAGTTTTATGATCTCTAAGTAAAAGGTGTTTTAAATACCAGTAACACAGGTTAAATGTTTCTATTCCAGTCCATTGAGAACAAAGTGAATTTGAAATACAGAGGACCTCATATTAATCACATCCAAAGAACTTTCACTTTCAGGAAAATTTATTTTTTAAGTTCCAAAAGCTGAGGTTGAGAAAAAGCCAGTAAAAGTAAACGAAGAAGAAAATGACAAAATTGTGTGCATCAACCTTGTAATATGAGTTATATTCTATTTAAAAACTCTCTCTCTCTCTCTCTCTTCAAGGATGCCATTTAACTTAAAAAAAAAACAAAACAAAACAACAGCTGAACATTAATGCTTTACATTCTCATGTACCGTACATAAACATACATAACGTGTATAAAAAGCAATAGAAACATGTGAATTCACATGATTTAAAGAAAAATAAATTAGGATTAGGACCAAAATAACAAGGAGAAAAATGGCACCCTCCTACCTCTCTCTTTCTTTTTCACTGAGAATCAGAAATATAGGCTTTTGTTACATGATATCCACATTTTTAGTTTCAATTCAAATTCCTTCAAAACAAGGTGTGTTTGAAATAGTTTATTCTATCAAAATTAATGTGTAAGAGAAAAAAAAACCAGGATTTTATGTCAGTTTGTCGATGCAAGAGTTGTTGGATACAAGGTCTTTTTTTACAGCACCTGTAGTTTGATCTATTCAAATTTCTAAATGGGTTAAAAAAGAGAAAAATGTAATTTACATTAGATCGTTGAGTCCAAGGTTGTTGGAAACTTGGTCCACTGTACTATTACAAAAAAAAATATAAGACGCTTTGTAAAGATTGCACTTACATACTTTTTTACAGTAACTATTGGGTATACTGTAAAAGTGATAGAGGGTCATATTTATAGAAAATAAGGAGGGGAAGCGGAGAGGTTGACTTGCTTTGTATTTAAAAGAATGTTTCACAACTTGCACAGTGTGTACCCATGAAGATATCATGACCTTGGAATCAAATCAACAGTTTAAAAAAAAAAAATTGGTAAAACAGAGTGTGATATACATATTTACACCAGTGGCTAGTCCGAAACACTTACACATCTTTGCACTTTACAAAATTAGTTACACTGTAAATTTAATAGACTTGGATTATTTATGACTGAGAATAATAAAAATAAAATATTAATCTAAACTCCCAAACAAGAAATTGCATTTTAAAAAATGAGCTTCATAAATTATAATTAACAGAACAACAATTGAGCACACATTTAATCACTGTTTATGTTTCTTGAAAGTAGTAGTAGGGCTAAGCGTATCTGCTAGCATTTCCACAAAATGAGTTTATGTCAAAGTTGTACAATTTTTTAACTTAGAGTTGGTGATTGGAAATCTTCTAAAAAGCCCCTAATTAATTTCATATACTTGAAGCCTACATGCATGCATAGAGGTGGTGAAAATTACATGTACTTAAATATCATGATTGTATCATGTAATTATAATTTAATTTTGAACAGTGAGATCCATTTTAAAGAATAAGAAAAATTAATTCAAACATATTCCAAAGAATTTTTTTTAAATCACACCAAACAAATTTGTAGTAAAATATAGACCTCATTTCATCATGATTTTGATAATTCTATAATTGTATGTAAACTTGCAATGACATCATTTGTAGTTGTTAACTTATTTGCCCTTGTGATAAAAAGTTTCAATTTTTTTCTTAATTGACAATTAGTGCAACTTGACTCGTATTTTGGGGAATGCTACAGATATTATCACTCATCCCTTACATACATTTTTAAATATCAGCCAAAAGCATCTGTTTATATACTGACAAAATCAGTATACATGAAATGTTTCTCAGGTATTTTACCTTATATGAAGATAATGGAAGGATTAGACCTACAATTTAATAGAAATCTGAGACAGCCAACCCTTAGAATATTCAAGGTTACAAAACTGGATCAGGTAAGAATTCCAAATCAACTGTTCAATATTTGTGATATACCTGTCAGTGATAGAAATTTTTTAAAAACTTGGAAAAAAAGAAGAAGTTTTGTAAAACTTGTTGTTTTTTTTATTTGAAGAGCAACAATTTTTAAGGACTATCGCTTTAGTCCATGGTTTAATAAAAAAAAACCAATTGCCTTATAGATTGGTTCATGAAAACAAAGCCAAATTCAAGTATGCCACTTTTTTTTTAAATAACTGAAAATAGGCGCTACGTTCTCAAATACATCAACATATGAAAATAATAATAACAAACATCAAAAAAGAACCACATGATACACATAAATCCTTAGCAAAGATCAAGATCAAAATATCACCAACAAAAAATAAGGCAGAAACAACATCCCTACAAATAATCAAGCTGGACTTTGTGTGTACAAGTTTTTTTTTACATGCTAAAACAAAAACTGTCAGTGTCTTGCAATTAAATTAGTCCCACTGATTCTGGATAAATATATAAAAACAACCAAAAACACCATTTTGTATTTCAAAAGCACAGTATTATCTCTTAATATTGTTCGAGTGCTCTGCTGTTCCCTTGCGATGAAATGAGTAGGGCATTGTGGTTTGGTAGCTGGGTGTGTGTGTGTGTACCTGTTAAGACATGATTGACCTACTGAGTAGTGCTATAGCTAAGTGGTCATATTTGTCATCTTAAGTAGATACAGTGGAACTCTCAATAAAAACTACCCCTCTCCTAGAACTTTGTATTTGAGAGCGTCTGATTATATAGGTATAGTTATTTAACCTTCAATAAGGACCCCACTCTTATAAGACATGTTTTTACCAACATTTTTTCAGGGTTTCCAATTTATAACACAATTTTTGTTTGTTTTCAAGAACCATGCATGTCTGAAGCAAGTAAAAGCTCAGAGAAATTACACGTATATACGCACATTGTTGATGATAATGGTTTTGAATGTGTAAATTATACCATCCCACACATGCTTTCTGAATAAGTTGAATAATGGTATAAGTTGAATAACAGGAAAATCAAATTTTTAAAAAGTTACAAACATATCACAATAATTGTTGGTTTACAGGTCAATGTAAAAGGGTGGCCTTCCCATAGTCATACATATTTTCATGGAATGGAATTGACCAAACAATCAGTAAAGTGTATGGACTTGAACAATCAGAAAACTTCGTGCTAAAAGGCAATTGTGTTTTGTCAGAAATGATCTTGAAATCTGAAAACTTGTGCACGTATAAAAATATATATATGTTGTGTGATTGGCCGGTATTGTCTCTACACTGAAAAACTATGTGGAGATGCGCCTGGCACTGTCCTGTCTTTAACGAGAAAGTTTGAATTATGACGGGCAATTACTGGAAAGTAGAAAACTTTTGAAAAATAGATAGGTTTTTTTCTTGGAAAAGTTCTTTATAAACTTTTTTTTGAAATATATATTTTAACAGTTTTCTTACTAATACTTTGAATGCTTGAATAATGCTTACATCTTATGCACTAAGCAAGTTCCCTGTATATAACATACATTGGTCTCTTGAATTATTCTAGTATTTAGTAATGTTTTAACTAGTGCATAGCTCTACCACAATTGTATGCATAAAAAGTTTGTAAATAAAATGTCTACTTTGTAATGTAGTGGTGCAGAATGTGTTCAGAGCTATCATTGCTCAGAGCAATCTTTCTCTTATTTTTTAACAATAGTGTAGTCATTCCTACAATTTTGCTCAAAGAAAGTTTCATAATGTCTTTTTTCATAAATTGGCTAAGGTCTGAATCTTTTCCTTTTTGTAGAAATGGCTACTAAATTTTTTTAACTTGCGAACCAATGACTTTTTGTCCTTGATCTTTGGTGGACCTGTGAGAACTCCAGGAGGCACAGCAAAGACAGACTGGTTGGCAAGTGGATCACTGCGAACAGACATAGGCCTCCTTGGTGTAGCACTGGTTGAAGATGAGGCAGATGCTGACGCTGCCTCTGCTGTGACTCCCTGGTTCCTTGTATGAGGACGCACGAGAGTATGGTTGACGTGCGGAGCTGGGGCAAACGGTTTTTTGAATTCAACTTCATTTTCTGATTTATTAGCAAGTGGTGGTGCCTTGCCAATGAAGGTTGAACTTGTGTTTACGGCCAATTCTACATCTAAAGTTGTTTCTTCCGTCTCCTCTTTATGATTATTACGAGTAGAAGGAGGAGTGGGAGGTGGTGCAGTGTAACCTGCTGCTCTTGATTTGTAAATGTTGTAGTTGTAGTTAGTGTCTGAAGACGTTACACTGCTGCTCACGGTGCTGGAGTATCCATTGTGGGATCCAACACTCTCTACAGGAGAATTGTAGGAGTTGTACGGAGCAAAGATGCCACTTGAGTCGACACTCTTAGGGCTATCCGTGAGGATGGAGTCCAATAAATCTTGATTTTGCTGGGCAGAAGCCTGGCCAACTGCCTCTCCCTCAGGAAGATTTTTAGGAGAGCCAGACTCGGCTTCATCCGCTGGATAAGTTGATGCTGCTTCAGTCCTTAGACTCAATTCAGAGTGTGTTTGTGGAAGAGCATTAGCCGGAGACCGCTTCCATTCTCTTGGCCTGCAGCGGGCTGCAGTATAAGTGCTGCTGCCACTGGAGCTGGATTTCCCTGGAATGGCCAGGCGTTCTTCCAAATCTGAGGTTTCAGGAGTTGTATCTGTGTCACTTGGGACCAATGAATGTGATGCATCATCTTCAGGGCCCCTGGAGTGAAGGACAGGCTCTGAGGCAGAGATCTGGCGAATATTGGTGGCTGAGTCAAAGGAAAGAAGACGAAAATTGGAAACCTGACTTGGTTCATTTGATGAGCACTGGATGGATGCTTTGGCACGATTAAAAAATATGGAGGAGGTAGTAGCCTGGTTACTCGAGATAGTAGACAAAGCCTCACTGTACTGGGAGTTTGTGATTTTGGAATATTCCATTGATTGGATAAAAGAAGGAGCAGCAGCCACAATGTTTCTACCAGATATTTCACCTAAACCCGCTTGCCGAACTTGAAAAGCCTCTGCCGTGAGGTCCATATTAGAAGCTGCATTCCCTCTGTTTGGCTGCAGACCTCTTTGCCAATTAAATGTGTTGTGCAGGCGATTTACCATAGCAGTAATATTAAAACCATTCTTGGGACTATCTCGCCCCACAGATGTAGGAGGACGAGGCGTGATGTGGTTGTTCCTAAATTTACGTTTCTTTTTGGAGCTGGTGCTGCGGATGTACGATTTCTCCAAGTTGCAGGAGCTGGCATCTTCATCTATTGACCAGGTGTAGATACTTTCAGATTCTGCTTCCGGACTTGTTGACTCTGCCTCCATAATAAACGTAGAAGAAGCCATTGGATGAGTAGTACACTTTTTGCGAGCAGATGATCTTGATGATGATGACCTTGTCCTTGTGGGACTGGTGTGCCGAGATGAGCTTCTTGATGAGCGATGAGAGAGAGCAGGTGATTGCTGACTAGAGCTATATGAGTTCCTGCTTTCCTGATTGCTATTTTCAGAAGATTTTTTCTTGACAGAAAACGGTCTTCTTGCTTGAGGTTGGGGTGTACAAGTGTTTGAGTCAAAGCTTTGAGTAGTTGAATGCCTTGAATTTGATGGTGTCAAAGCCACAGACTTATATGATTTAACTGTTGAAGGAGGGGGGAGAAATGCAAAAGTTTTGGGAGAGCTTTCAGCACCCTCTACGCTGCGCACTAGGATTTCCTTAGTTGTTGGATCTCTGAGGACATACTTCTTTTCTGCAGTACTCAGGACTGTCCTAAAAGGTTGCACCTTCTTTGCAGACAGGGCATCAATTTTATTCTGTCTGTCCACAGTGAAATCACAATAATAAGCATCCCTGTCCAAAAGCTCCTCCTCTCTGCTGATGAGAGGCAAATCAGGAGATGTTTCACTTGATTTTACATGTGCTTCTGAAGAGTGGGTTAGACTATTTGATGACGTGGTGAGAGCTTCTGACTCGTTTAGTCTAATATTGTAGACATCTGTCAGAGGTCTTCTTGGGGAGCTAACGTTTTGAGCTGATGAGAGTACATTGTTTTCTTTCTGCTGTGAGAGGCGGCGCATAGCTGGAGACTGGCGTTTCTTCCTTCGAATGCGCATGTTGGGGCTAGAAAGGTTCTCAGATGGTTGAGCTGAAGTCGAGGACGGTGTAAGAAACAATCTTTGTCGTACAGATCTGTATGGTGCAGTGCCCTCTGTGTTGCTGTTGGTGATGGGGTGGATCACTTTATCATTTACTTTTCTTCTCTTTGAAGCACTATCAGACCCATGCCCGAGAATATTTTGTAATTCCTCCTTGGGCCTTGCTGTCACATAGCAGTCTCTGCTGTCCTCAGTTTCCTGAAGCCAGTACTCTTGATCTTTATCCACACTGCTCATTATATCAAGGCCATGAAAAGAACATGAAGAGTTGTTAACAGGTAACCTGTGTTCCACACTTGGTGGGACCTCTGAAGCTCTGACAATCTGTTGTTCTGATCTCTGAATAGTCTCATCAGATGTAGACCTGCCGGCTGAATATATCCACAGAGCACCAACTTCAGCCTCTCCTGAGCGCACAAAGAATGAGCCCACTTTGGAATCAGTCATGGGCCTTCTTGGAGGAACTGGTGGTCTTATTGGTGATGATTTGTTTGAATCTTCGACATCAAAATGAGCTGTTTTATTAGGAAGATGTGGCTTGTAGTTTTTGTCTATGTTATGATCAGATTTGTCAAACTTCCTGCTATGGGCAAGCGGAGGAAGAGATACAACTAAGGGTTCACTAAAGGTGAAAAGTGGTGTCTCATGGAACCCTCCAGCATTGGCTGCCGCTTCCGAACAATGTGTTGGTGTACATGGCTCTGGAGGAATTGGTCGAGCTGGCGACAAGTGCTGCGGATTGCTAGTCTGGGATACTGAGCTTTGTTGTGGTACCGATTCAATCTTCTCAAGCTCTCTTGCATATGAATGTGAATACTGAACAGGGAAGTTATAGTAAGTGGCTCGAGGGAGATCTGGTGAACTAGGGTTCATTGATAAATCAAACCCAGAAGTATTCTGGACAATATTGGTTGCTTCAAAGTCTTGGCAATTTATCTTATCAAAAAGAGATGCAAATGGAATGTCAAGGGAATCAGAAGAGTCTGAGGTCGGAAGCTCTGGAGTAGAACCACATACTGTATTGACTGGAGCCAAAGAGTTGGCAGCCGTCTTTGAGTTTGATGACGATTCAATGTGAGTAAGGCATGACTCGTGAGAAAAGTGGGGCTCTTCCACAAGAGTTGAAGCAGTTTGTAGCTCACATGGAGAAGTGAACTGAAGTTGCATGGGATCAATTCTGTCCTTGTTATTGTTGTTGCTTTCCTTTGCCACAGGAGTCTGGCTAGCATCAATCACAGCAAGGGCTTGTGTAGCAGAAGCATCTTCAGCACTGGGCGGACTCGTGTCCGAGTCGGTGAGAGGCGAGTTGGCATGGGCAGCTAAGAGCTGCTCTATCAGCATGTCAGCATAGCTTGCTGTGTCACGGTGTCGCCTGTCTTGATGACGCCCCCTACCAGCCACCCTTGCAGACCCCCTGCCCCTAATGGGGCGATGAGGGGTCGATTGAGACAAAGACGTAGTGTTAGCAGCAGAGGCCACGGTGGCTGTAGTCCTTGTTTGCTTTGAAGCCCCAGTCTGGAAGCTGGACATGGCTCCTGAGATCACCTTGAAGTGGGGATTTGAGTAGCGCACAGGCGTGGGGTCAAGGTGGAAGCTCGGCACCTGACCATCCTTGAGGCCACAAAGATCTAGAAGAGAGAACACGCGGGATCGAAGAGCGGCAATATCCTGTCTGATGACTCGTCCTCGACGACTAAGGCCAGCCTGGATAAATGAAAAAGAACAAAAGGTGACATTTAGTTGGTGACATGCCTCCGAATTTAGTTATCTACAGTATTTGGGGGTGAAATTGAGGAGAGATGCTTTGAGGAATATATCTGTGAGGCTGCTGGAATATAAAAAACACCTTGGCAAAGATTAAGAATAAAATTAGTCTGTGAAGGGACGACTGAAATAAGCAAACCACAAAAAACTCACACAAAATTAATTACATGTACTGAAAAGTGTACCCATAGAACAAAAATGGGTTTCGAACAATTTTTGCACAACATTTTGGGGTTGAGATTAAAAAGAAATGCCTTGAGAAGTGTATCCGTGAGGCTGCTGGAATTTAAAAAAAACACCTAGGCAAAGATTTAGAACAATATTGGTCTGTGATGGGACGACTGAATTAAGCAAACAAAAAAGACATATTTAAAAACTAAAAAAAATCTACGGCTATAGCGGAAAAAAATGGTTTCGAACAATTTTTGTAAATTAGCCTATACACCTTTTACCTGCGCTTAATTGAATATGAATGTATTAATATTCCTGTCATAAAAATCCTACTCTAAATGTATACGTAAAAATGCGGTTAGCGATGAACGTAGTTGAGGTATTTTGCGAGGAAAAAACATGCCATAATAACAAACTGTGAGTGGAATGGTCGAATGAAATTGATACATGTACTTTGATATAATAATTTTGTTAAACCTCTAGTTGTACCCGTTTGCCATCGGTTACCCGGTGTTGGTTTTACATCACAAGTTGTATGGACCAGATTTAACTTGCCTCCCCGTATCTCCATTTCCTCCCCTAAGCCCCACTCCAAACATCCTTTCGTGATACAGCTCCCCAACACCCAAACAATGTTACGGCCAGTTGAACCGATGTTTGAAGCCAAAGTAAACCGGGCAGGAGTAACAATGGACTTGGTTTATCAGAAAAGCCAGCCCACTTGCGGACTCACTTCCCGGTTTAGGCCTGCCCATTGTGCAGGACTTGCGGCTTATAGGAAGCGCGATGCCAAAACAGGTAAATAGAGCGGTGCGGTTAATCCCACTCAGGCTGAGCAATGGTCAGAAGTCATACAGAACGAATTGATGTATAAGCCTCCGCCGACAAACGTAGAATGTTATAATTAATGATAAGACTGTTCTAAAGGAAGTTGGTGGTCATGAATTATTAAATATAAATAGACTTCTACTCAGAGGTTAAATTTTAAACTACATGTAAATTGTAACGGTATTGATGTTTCGCAATTTTTGTAAATATAAATTGTACGAAACGAATATCAGTCAAAGGTTATAAATAACAATAACAGATGAAAAGACCACTCAAGTAAGTGTGAGTATAAGTATGTCTTTGAATTCCTAATCCTTTCTCAAAAACATCTACCCCTCGGTACAAGGAGTACCTGGTATCCGAACAATCAACGGGAATCGATGGCTATAAATATTGATGCATACATTAGAAGTCAATATTATTAACTCATTACGCTTTAGGTGGAAGTAAAACAGTGCAGAACTCAGACAAGCATTCGTCGACGTTGATATTCGAAAGCAAGTTTTTAGATAAGAAGCTTGAAGAACCTTCAGGTCACTAATTAATGCTTTGAAATTGCCACTACATACTCCAGTTCAAGAAGAAACTGAAGAACCTAAACGCTATACTAAGACCGCGTACATAATTTGAACTATCAAAGGAAATGAATAAAAAAAATTATACATAAAAATCTTATTTTATCTTTAACAGGCAAAAGAGAATAGTCTAGGGTTCATGATAGCTAAATCTTGTTTACTACAACAAAGCAAAGTTAATGCACAAACTCTCACAAGAAAATATACGAAAAGAGAAAATAAGGGGGAAGCGTTGCTTCGCTAGTAATGTTAGTGAATGCTTTCTTAGTCTGAGCACGCGCAGACAGCCCGTCTGTGTTATACAGATGCTTAATCAAACTAAGATGAGTCAAGGGCACTTGGGGGACTCGGTGTCACTCACGACCGTTTCCATAACTAGAAGTACCGTATTCGAAGTGGGAAGGTCCGGGGTATGGGAAGGGGTGGTAGATAGGGAAGAAATAATTGTTAAAAATAAAATGGAAGAACACATGAGAAGAGGGGGGGGGAGATGGGCAACTCAAAATTGCACGTGAAGACAGGGGTGGAATAGGCGGAGTTGGCGGGTTGAACCCAGGTCAATACTACACTGAGTTTGGTAGCAAACGCCATTTTTCTCTGCGGACAACTTTCACACAAAGACTGTTGTAAGCCAAAGGGGCGAGGGGTGGTAAGGCGGGAAAGCTACGGGTTGAAAAGTGAGCAGGTTAGGGATTTCAGCCGGCACGTGCATCCGTGAGTTGGAAATACAAAATGAATGTACAGCCTACCGGGGCCGCCAAAGTGCAGGCCAAATCACTGGATGCTACATGTCACAAACCTTGTGTTTAACGCCGGATCTTAAATGAGCCGGCAAAGAAGCTCAATTTTTTTTTTTTTTTTTTTTTTTTTTTTGGGGTAGGAGGTCTTCTTTATCTGCCCCGTTCTAGAATTACAACTGAGGTACCGGTACAATGTTATCAAGACACGCATAACGGTACACCACTTTGTTTGTTCCAGTGGTTGACTCGTCCAGCTTAATTTGGTGGCATGTATGGCCTTAATAGTGTTATGTACACATTAGTGAATAGTTCGAGACAACTTAGGTTCGTTGCCTAGGATA
>BMAT01009820.1:77549-92377 GCA_019649035.1 Elysia marginata | reverse complement strand
CACCTGAGATCTATAGCACAGCAGAGAGACGAGTGGACCAAGCTTAAGTTACAGCGAGGATTTGAGAAGCAGCCGAGGCGTCCCAGTCGGAGCACTGAGATGCGAAAGGCCCTAAGTCAAGTAAGTCAAAAGAGAGCGGCAGCAGTGTAGGATGTATAGAAAACTTTTATACCTGGAAATGAGATGAGATAGACAACAAATTATTTGTTTATTTACAGTACAATCTACTTAAAGTCCACACCTTTAAGGGAAACTCTTGCTTAAAGTTAAAGTTAACTCTGTCCGGCAGTCCCATTTAGTATTTCTTTATATTTCTGTTGTGGCCAAAATCAGCTCTTGCTCAAAGCGAACACTTTTTTTTTCGGTTCTAAGGTGTTGACCTTGTCATGATACATTCAATTTATCTTCAAGGTGCTTTACTTGTGAGTTAAGAGCAGTCCAATCTACTACCCGGTACATTTAATATTCAAGGTACTTCACATGTGAGTTAAGGACAGTCCAATCTACACCCCAGTACATTCAATTGATCTTTAAGTAAACATGTAGTTTAATGCACTTCACGTGTGCGTTAAGAACAGTCCAAACTAAACCTCAATACATTCAATATACCATCTTCAAAGTACTACACTTGTGATTTAAGTGCAGTCCAAGCTACACCCCAGAACACTCAAATGATCTTCAAAGTATTTCACCAGTGGGTTTTGTGCAGTGCACTCTGCACCCTACTGCACCCTAGTACAATCAAGAAATCTTAAAGGTACCTCACGTGTGAGTTAAGTACAGTCCAATACACACACCGATCTATTCAGTTAATCTTCAAGGTACTTCACGTGAGTGTAATACAGTCCAATCTTCTACCCAGTACATTCAGTATACCTTCCAGGTGCTTCACCTGTGAGTTCAGTACAGTCCAATCTACACGCCGATACATTCCATTTATCTTCACGGTAATTTACTTGTGAGAAAAGTACATTCCAATATACATACTTGTCAATTCATAAGATCTACGAAACTTTTTACGTCTAATTTATCTACGTTGTACAGTCCAATCTACTCGCCAGTATTTCAATAGAATGTAAATGACCGTCCATTGTAAGTTAAGTACGGTCCAATTTACACCCTGGTACATTCCTTTTATCTTCAACGTACATCACTTGCAGTCCAACATACACCCCAGTACATTCAAAAGATCTTCAAGGTACTTCAAGTGTTAGTTGAGTACAGTCCAAACTACACCCAGACACATCAATTGATCTTCAATAATTGTGCTTTTCGTGTGAGTTATGCATTCCATTGTATAGCCCGATACATTCAATTTATCTTTACGGTGGTTAACTTACAAGTTAAGTACAGCCCAATACACAGTTTATAATATCTTCAAAACTTTTTACGTTTGAGGTGACTACAGTCCAATCTACTCACCAGTACGTTAAATAGGATGTAAATGTAGATTGCACTGTACTGAAATACGAGTTAAATACAGTCTAATCTAAAATCCAGTTTGCTCAATCTATATTCAACATACATAATTTGTGAGTAAAGTACAGTCCAATCTAAACACCGAAACATCTAATTTAACTTTGAGTTACTTCACGTGTCAGTTAAAAATTGTCCAATCTGCACCCCGGTACATTCAATCTATCTGAAAAATTCACCACCTCTTAGTTAGGTACATTCAAACTATCATCAAGGTGCTTCAGGTATGTTGTGGTTAGGTGCAGTTTAATCAACACCCCAGTACATTAAAAAGATCTTCAATGTACTTTACATAATCTTACAATACAGTCCAATCTACATCCCGGTACAATCAATTTATCTTTAAGGTACTTTACTTGTGAGTTAAATACAGTCTAATCTGCACCCCAGTACATTCAGTATATTTCAAGGTACTTCACATATGAATTAAGCTTAATTATAGCCTACACTACACGTTAGTACGATAAATATATCTTCAATGTACTTCACAGTATATTTCAAAGTACTTCATTTAACTGTTGGGTTCAGAGCAGTCTACACTTCGGTACATTCAATCTATCTTCAACGTACATCTTTTGTGAGTTAAGTACAGTCTAAACTGTACCCCAGTAAATTCAATATATCTTCAAGGGACTTAACTTGTGACACAAATGCAGTCCAATATACACATCACTAAGCTGAGTATATCTTCAAATTACTTCACCTGTGCGTTATGTATTGTCCATTCCACACCCCAGAATATTCAAAAGATCTTCGTGATTCTCCACCTGTGAGTTCAGTACAGTGCAATCTACACCCTAGTACGATCAATATTTCTTCAAGGTACCGGTACTTTACTTGTGAGTTAAGTACAGTCCAACTTACATCCCAGTCTGTTGATAAGATCTTCAAAGATATTTACTTTTGATTTAAATACAGTCCAAAACACCCACCAGTACGTTCAAAAGAATGTCAATGTCCGCCAATTGTAAGCCAAGAGCAGTTTAATTTTTGCCCCGGCTATTCAATCTATCTTCAATATACGAGTACATCACTTGTTAGATAGGCACAGCCCAATCTGCACGCGGATACATTCAAGGTATTTCACGTGTGACTTATTGCAGCCCAAACTTACACGCCAGTACATACAAAAAGGATCTTTAAGTTTAATAAACATGTACTTTTACGCCCAAACTCAACCCCGATATTTTCAATTTATCTTAATGGTACTTTACTTGTAAGTTAAGTATTGTCCAATCTACATCCCTGTATATATACATAAATCCTTTAAAGCTTTCTATGTTGGATTTAACTACAGTTTAATCAATCCACGCGTACGTCCATTAGATTGTCAATGTAAGTCAACTGTGAGTTAAGTACAGTCCAATATACACCCAAGTACATTCAATCTGTCATCAACGTACATCACTTGTGGTTTAAGGATAGTCGAATCTACACGTCGATACAGTTATTCCATCTTCAATGTACTTGAAATGTGAGTTAAGTGCAGTCCAAAAAATAATTCAACACATATTCAAAATATCCTCGAGATACTCCACTTATAAGTTAAGTACAGTCCAATCCAAAACCCGATACATTCAATTTGCTTTCAAGATACATCACGTGTGAATAAATTACAGTCCAATTTACAAGACGATTAATTTATTTTATCTCGTAAATGTGGAGCAGCGTGGCTCAATGGTTAGTGCGTCGGACTTGTGATCCGGTGGTCGCGGGTTCGATTCCCAACCACGACGCATGTTGTACTGCCTTAGGAAAGCAATTTATCCACACTTTCCTCATTCCACCTACCTGTAAAATGGGTACCTGGCTATAGGCAGTGCTTGAAATTTGTAGAATGTTAGTATTTGAGCGCCTAAAAGGTAGTCGTGCTGTAATGCTCTGAAATATGAGTTGAATTTGCTTTGTTGTGTATTGGCCTTCTGGGGGAAATATGTAAAGTCTTGAGACTGCCTTCGGCGGTAGACTATAATCCATATATTAACTAATTCACTTGTGAGTTGAGTACAGTCCAATCTACACCACAGTACATTCAATATATCTTCAAAGTACTTCACTTGCTAGTTAAGTACAGTGCAATCTACACTTCAAACCTTTTAATATTTCTTCAATATAAATCATCTGTGAGTTAAGTCCGGTCTAATATACACCTCGAAACATTCATGCTATCTTCACGGTGCTTTACTTGTGAGTTAACTATTGTCAACCTTTTACTGTAGGACTTAGCGTAGCGTGTGCAGGTAATGAGGCAGGTCATCGTATAGTTTGGGAGCATGCTCAGAGAAAGATACATGTATGTCTCTTAATCGGATTTTGTGAGATGAACATAGTTATAGAATATTTTCTTTTACCTCAGATGTCGTTGAACTTAAGAACGTAGCCTTATATCTTCATATTCGGATCTTGTAGACATGGGAAAAGAGGAGGGGGGGGGGCAGCAGAATAAATTACACATTTAAAAGCAGTGAATTGGAATAGGTCAATCTGTTGATGGTTTCGGCAACCCAGCGATAAGAGAATGATAATGGTCAAGATTCTCATGATCATCATACTGACAAGATAGATCTTGATAAATAGATACACGTAGAAATTAATGTCATCATCATCATCATCATCATCATCATCATCATCATCATCATCATCATCATCATCATCATCATCATCATCACCACCACCACTACCACCATCACGAACACCACCATCCTTGCCGTTTTACTTATCCCTAGGGCCATAATTTATTAGACCACGAAATGCTTTCCTATCATTTTTTTTCTCTGTGACAAGTTCCTGCTTAACTGTAATAAGTCTTCAAAAGCTTTTCGAAATCACCATTTCCAGGGCATCTTTCCATTTTGGGTTATCTATGGGTTCTGCGGGGAAATTCTCCTAAAAAAACCCCCGCTAAAACCAAGCCATAACTACTGTTATGGTGGGATACTCCTGTATATTTCCTGCAATACTTTAGTGCAAAGTATGACCATTTTTTCCAACGTTTGGAGTACGATTTCGGTAGCAGAATTGGCATGATGTATCAAGAGTATGTGGAATGTTCAAAGATGTTTAGCAGCTTTTGAATACTATTAGGGCCTACTCAATGTTCGCGTATTTTGAGGAGAAAAATATCACAACAAAACCAAGCAAAAAGAACATTGAGTAACAAGCGCTTATGTAACCACTGGTCCTCAGCAATTATTGACAACCACTCTGCGAATCATTGTTTTGTCTCGCTTCACGAACTTAGTAAGCTTAGACTTTTTAGAATCCTTAGCAACGATATTTAAAAATGGCTACCAGTGGTCAAGGGGTCGATCCAGTCTGTGTGGGCTCCTTGTCCCCACTGCTTTAGATCAAATTCGTTGCAAGATTAGATAAGTGCAGGTTATAGATACATTTCAGAAATAAAATTTAATAACCTCTGTACTTCAGCACAGGCAACCATTGGATCAAATCAAGCGAAAATAACCCGGCTTAGATCACAACAAGATTTGGTAGCGCATTGCATAAGATCACTATCTCTAGAGATTCTACGAAATACTGAGACTTAACTCTTCAAAACCATGCATCCTAATTTTCTTCATATGAGTAACTAGCCTTGTGGAAAAAGCCCAA
This sequence comes from Elysia marginata, assembly GCA_019649035.1. Classification (NCBI taxonomy): domain Eukaryota; kingdom Metazoa; phylum Mollusca; class Gastropoda; family Plakobranchidae; genus Elysia; species Elysia marginata. The sequence continues at coordinate 87,292 of BMAT01009820.1, read as the reverse complement.
GTCCCAAATATTTTTTCAGTGGCCTCTGGCACAGAGAAATAATAAAGGCAAGTTTGGGCAGCATCTGGCCTTTCTAAAACGAATCCGTTCTTTAAAAAAAAAAAAAGATTTCTATGTCTAGATCTAGATTAGGTATACAGTAAAAATAAAATTTAAAAAATTATTAGAAAAATCTAAAATCTAATTATAAGTTATATAAATTATGTTAGGATTTTGCAAGGTTTAAGGCTTAGTTAAATTGACAAGTTTAGAAACAACAGAACTATATTATGCAATTATTAGGTAGATTCCTAGATCTAGATACAATATTGCTGCCAACTTGCTTAATGATGAAATTTTCAAATAAAGACCCGCCAAGTGAAAATGCAAGGGTTGTTACAACTTTATTAGAATAATCAGGATTTTTCATTGGTAAACATGGAAAATCTAAGCCTTGGGCAGATGCAAAATATCAAAGTATGCATATGAAACCAATTTTTAATGTTATCCTTAATTTTTTTTACATTTTTTCATCAGACAAATGATTGTAACAAAAACATTTTAAGATGACGAGGAAAAAGAAGAAAATTTCTCCAGCCAACAGGTTCAGCTCAGTGTCTTTCAAAGTAGAGGAAACAGTAGTGGCCATCCAACCCAAGTCAGTTCCTGTGAATTTAGCTGAAGAAAAAGTTCGGTTTTTGAAAACTGGCTTAACCCCACGGTTTCAAGTCCAAGATATATCAAAGGTAAACAATGCCTCTCATTTAGGACGTAGCTTTCTCATGAATGTAATTTCCACAGAGCTAATTAATATTCATGAGGTCACTTGAGATAGAGCTGCATCCTGGAGTACACTTTGTGTGGACACCTGTCTTGTTGAGCTCCCTAGTTTTAATTTATTTTCAGTAATTTTGCTATGCTTTTTTATGGCAAGGAAACTTTCTTCACACGACAATAAAAGTTCAAATTGTAGATCCATCTGGGTCTTCCTGAGCCTCACTTTGTTAAAACTTTAAAAAACCTGCACTTGACTCACTTACTCCCCTTTATTAAACTCTTCTTTTCTTCTTTTAACGTTATTTGAGGAATTAATATTAAAACTTTCTGTACCATAAGGTTACAAGAGTCCTTTAAAAAAGCAAGGTTTCACTGTAGGCCCACTGGTTTTTAAAGTTGTAGATTTTCTTCATAATTTTCTTGTTTTCTTATCAGTGATGTTAAGATATTTTTTTATATGTCAAAGCAAAAATATAAATCATAATTTGAAACAGATGCCATTGATATCTGGCACCATAGGGAGCTTCTCAGCTAGTTTGCGTATTAGAACGTCGAAATAATGCCTCTTCGTGTGATTCACAGATTGCAGAACTTGCAAATAAAACTAAGAACCAGATTAGATTTGACCTGCAAGGTGAAGCTGAATACATTCTGGAATATGTTCGCAATGAATATGGTGATGGTGAACTTTTTCTGGAACATGCATTTGGATCAAGGATTACCAAAGAGCAAGCAACACCTATGGTTTTGGAATACATCAATGAGAATGCACTCTCAGAATCTTTAAAGATTCACTGGTGTGACAATTTGGCATGCAGGTAAACTTTTTGTTTCTGTGTTTTTTTTTAGTTATGCCCCTGCAAGCATTTGTTGTTTTTAATTATTTTTCATATTTGGGAAGGTTATTATTTCCTGGCCTTTTATGTAATAGTCACATAGTGTTGAGAATTGTTTAAATTGGTATCTATAATCAAATAATGGGATTGTCTCTGTAATAAATTGAAGTTGCTTGTTGTAATTATTGTATGCATATCAAATTAAGTAAAAAATTTTAGCCTGGTTTTTTCTGTACCTCTATCTATTTAATTTTCAAAATTTGAACTTGCTCCTCCTATCTTTCCGATCAAGACATTATTAAATTATGTTATCAAAAAAGTTTTTTCATCATGTTAAAATGACAGTAGAGATCATTCTCATGGTGCATCTTATCTACCTTAAAAAAATATTCTGCAACAAGAGGCTTTTTGTGGGAATACTACTTTTTATTTATTCGGTATATATCAAAAAAGTTTTGAGCCCATTGACTGCACATCCTAAAGCTATTAGAGTCAGGAGCCCAACTAGACATAACTTGATATCATAGTTGTAGCTTGATTACATCTGATTGATCCGCTCATGGCCTAGCGCGGCCGCAGTCAGGGCCCGCAGTTACAGCAATGCTCCTCCATTCAGTTTTCACTGACTTGCTATTGAACAGTGTGAACAAGATTACCCTATTGCGGCCACATGGCCTTAGCGCGGTCAGATATATGCCCCCAGTGCTGCCAGGTGTGTAGGCAAAGCTTATGATGGCTTCAGATTTAAGTTCATGTTGTAAGGTTCAACAATTCAATGATTTAGGTCTAGATACAAATTGCACACTAGCGAAGGAAAGCAGTGGGCCTCAAAATTACACAGCTCACAAACTGGTCGTGGTTAGGTCTGGCCATGCTTGGTCACTCTTCATTAACTAGAATTTCATGAAAAGAAGTTTTGCACATTAAAAGGTCCTTGACCTCCTGAGCCCAAACGACTCTACCTATAGACATGTAGAAGGCATGCAGCACACACTCTAGCAAAGGATGCGCTGGGCACCTCTAAAGTAATCAAAATCAGAGTTATACGAACTGGCGGCAGTTAGGTCCGGCCGCGGTTTGGTCTACCTACTCTAACTTAAAGAAAGAAAAATAAAAACAAAAGGCATTGGACTCTGGTTGTACAGCATCTCTCTTTTCAACATTAGTTACAAAACTTAATCAAAAGGAAAACAATCAAACGTTAATCAATTAAAAATCTTTCTTAGAACAGCAACCTGTCATGTTACAAATTTTTTCTTTCTAAAGTTATCAGAAGGGACGAAAGTAGCACATACATGTTGAATTGCAATGAACAAGTTAATTTTTATTTTGAAACCAGTTTCAATGAGTTGAATATTTGAATAATTGAAATAAAAACATTCACCAAAAGAATATAACTTTTTTCGTTTGTTTCTTGGAATTATAAATGAAGGGGAAAAAAATCTTATATTTTTTTGTAGGATGATGATAGTTTTAAACAAATTTTAATGTTGGAATGCAAAAGTACACCTTTCAAAAAACTTTGGGATGTGAAAACTGCAACATCTGATCCATTAGGACTAGCTTTAATCTGACAAGTATACAACCATTACCAAAAATGCAAAAACAAACTGGCATTGAGGCAGCTTTGTGACCGAAGGTCAAGTTGGCTGTTAAACTCATTTCATTTCTTCCTTTCATTTTCACTAGTGCCAAAATGGTGTGGAGAGGTCCAGTTTTAAATGCCAACAAGCCAGAGCTGCGCAAATATTCCCTGTGGATTAATTGGTCAGATGAAAATAACTACATGCGAGAGAGTGGTATCAAATGCTTGATGGACCATGAGATTGGGACACATTTTGTATCCTTTCAAGATGTATCTGCTTCTCCCATTTAGTTTGGATATATTAAAGCTATCCTTTGAGTTTGATTTATATTAGGTGAAGTTTATCATAGTTGAAATACTTTGAATATTTTGCTTAGAAATATGAACGTTCCATAATACTATTTCAATTTCTTTTATCAATTCTGACATGAATAATATTTTAGTCCATCACAGAATGATTTTTTTTTAGTAAGAAAAAATTTCTGTTTTTTATCTGAGTTGTATGTGTGTGTGTTTTTTTTGGTTTTTTTTTCAAAACAAAATAATAGATAAATCTAATTTAGGAGTACCTCTGTTTCCTGTCAGTTACCTTTCTTTGTTTATTCCTAAGGAGAAGTATTTTGCGCTTAACAGCCCTCAGTTCAGACTAATCAATGATGGATTTCAGCCTTGGTTCTCAGACCGCACAAGGTTTGACCTTCGTGGTATGGGGTCATTTGAAGGTCAATGCACAGAGGAAGGATTAGCATCCATCCATACGTCCTTGCGAGGAAGGGTTAGACTACTATGGAGCCCTGCCTTAGCTTACTGTAAGTTTTAGTATTGGGTAACATGAAATAAAAAAGATATTTGTAAGGTACAATTGTGTTGCTGCCCTGAGGATTGCCGGTGTGCGCCAACCATTGTATCTCTTCATCCTGATCATCCAATCACTAAACAGTCGAGGAAGTTAACTGCCTACTTGACTCCTGGATTATGTATACATTTGTCACCCTCTCACATATGATTCACTAAGTTCCTCTTGATTGCTTTACATTGACAGCAGATAGGTTCTTTAAGTACAGAAGACTGACAGGCTTGTTTCATTTGCTAACCTCAATCTCATCTGGAAATATGCTTGATATTACCAAGAACCACTGGTTCCCACTCAAACACTCACAGCAAAACAGCTCTAAAATCGAAACCTAAAGAAAAGGTTGACACCAAAAAGGAAATAAGTCTGTCTTCTGCCTAAGTCTCATTTCACAGGATATAATACACAAACAAGTTTGTATGAGTTGGTTTTTTTCCAACTCCTTCTCATACTGCCCACATTTAAAAAATTTACAACCTTAGAAAAATTTTTTTTTAGAAACCTCTTTTTAGGTCTCTAAACAGAGTCATCTGTTTTAGACAATGACACCTTGCTCGTTGTTTTTTGTGTGGTATATTTTGAGACATCTAGACTTGAATGATGGAAATATTACTCAAAAGATTGTGGCTGATTCTTTATGCAAGAAAATAGACCAGTTTTCAAAGTTTTCTCAGCATGTAGCCTTTTATCAATTCAGATGTAAAATAATTGCAAAGCTGAGTGCCAATTTAAAAAAAAAAATTGATTTACATTTCTACTCGAATAAATAGAAACAATATTTCAAAGCTTTTTTTGTTGATAACTGTTAGAACTGCAGGCAGCTAAAAAACAACTGTTTAGAAGAGCCGGGCTTCTCTATTCCTAATTCTTTGTCTGGTAGAAAATGTTTGTTAATTCCCAGATACTCTGGAATAAGAAGTGCCATATAATAGGTGGAAACCTTTTGCCTGTGAACTTTTAATCAAATCTATATTTTACTTAACAATAAAAAAAAAATGCTGAAATCAATGGTTTCCTTTATGATTCATACTCCCAAATAATTTTTACTTTGTCAACAAGTTTGCATTTTGTACTTAAGAACTTCATGCTCTTAACCGAGAACAAACAAGTGAGTATAGTGCAGTGTGCAGCTTTGAATTGATTATGAGTTAATACTTGACCTGATTATGAGTTAACACTCTATCTTTTCATTTTCTTGGCCTTGTTTTGGTTCATTTTTCACCACTGAACTGTGGCCTGTCTAGCTCACTTTAAAGCACATTTATTTAACTTTGCCACTAGATTCATCCACACCATTCTTACTTAGTCTTTGGACTGAAAACTCCTTGCATATGATTCAACAGATGCAGCCTGTAAAGCTGCTGAGATGTCATTCAAAGAACTCTTTGATCACCTGGGACGGTATACGTCTAATATTGATTTCCGCTGGAAGCAAGTCATGCGGGTCAAGAGAGGTCTTGCCGACCCAAGAGATCTTGGAGGCTTTGGCAATGACCAGTGCTACTTTGAAGGTGAAAGAGATTATGCCGTTTCTATTTATTGTTGGTGCGTAGTGTTTATAGACTATCATGTTGTTTTAACATCAGCATAAATTTGATCATAACTTTAGGCTGTGTTTGGCCTGATTAATTTAAAGTTTTGGTGTATTGTCAAATTTCTTTTGATATAAACATGAAAGAAATTTTGATTTGGATGTTTTTCAGTAGTATAACTCTCATGTGTTTTCCTCATTTTAAAAGCCTTGCTGAAACGAAAATGAGCTTGCACGCAATGAACTGCGTTTTTTCATCTACAGGTGCAGTGAAAATTCTCCGCAATATGGACAACATAGATTTTAATTTACTAATGTCCGGTAAGATCTGCATGGATGAAATAGATCGCATCAAGCGTGTTGTGAGGAAAGATGTTCTTCGTTTCCCAACATTCATGAAGAATATGGCGGCCTATAGGCGTACTCTCAAGAAGATGCTGATTTTAAATGGACTGGATCAGTTCCATATCCCACGTACTGCCCCTGCAGCCTTCACTAAGCGCCTGGAGGAGCGGAAAAAAGAAGGAGACTCCCCTCGCAAGACCGGTTTCAAAAAGGTGAGATCAAAACCTTTCAAAGCATTGCCCAGTTGCAAATTGAAAAACTCAACAGCTGTGAAAAAATCTGCATCTTTGTCAAAAGAGAAAGATATGAAGGTTAAAAACAAAGAAAAAATGTCCTTAGCTGAAGTAGAAATGTTTCCAGTGTCTAACATGTTTATAAACACCCTTCATGTGAAAAAAGGAGAAAGGAAACAGAAGGAGCAAGAAGCGAGAACAGCAAGGCTGGAACAGAGTGTACGAAAAAATATCGCTAGTTTGGATTGTGGTATAGAGGAGCGCATTGAACAACTGCGAAGCATTGTTAGAGAGCACACCTGGTCAAATAGTGACAGTGAATATCGGGACAGCCTCATCAGCGCCGCATCAAGTGATGTGCCAGAAGCTGATTTAGAGCTTGACCTAGACAAAACACAAAACAACCAAACCACAGAGAAACAAGAAAGTGAAACTGAGACTGAGAGGCAAATGGGCTCGAAGTTAAATTTTCTTACAGATACAAGTAGTTGTTTGGACTTTGATTTGGTTACCAGCTGTGGCAGTACTTTGTATGATTTTGATCAACCAGAGAAACATAATAAGTGTTTCAAAGCTCAGATTATGAAAGAAGAAAACCAACACACTGTTAGCAGTAGCTTACCAAACCTCAAAATCTTGCAGAAGCAAAACTCAGATTCAGGTAAAAGTATTCTGATGAGGGGTGGTTCTGCAAGTGCTAGGAGCAAACTTGTGAGCAAGAGAAAAGTCATGTTTCCTTTGTCTGTTTCATCCCTTGTAAGTTCAGTTGAGTTAAATGATCAGCGTTTGAGCTCAAAGGTTGCTGTAGGTGACTCAAGCGACAATCTTGGGCCCTCTGAAACAGAGCTTGATAATCAGATGGACAGAATTTTGAACAAACAACAAAACAATGCCCAGGAGGTTGAAACGACTCAGGAACTAAATTATGGGGGAGAAGAGCCCAATGGTAAAACTTATGGTCCTAATTATTTCTCCAACACACTCAGAAAAGCTTCAGAAAAGAAGAATTCAAATTCTTTGTCTACAGAAGTATCTACCACACAAAAAGCATGGAACAGGCGACAATTGAGACCCTGTGTGAAGCTTATACCCAGAGAAAATCTTGGTACCTCAGTAGCACTGAAACCATGTGTTTCGTCCAGTGAAGAACTTTTTGAAAGGACCTTGACTGGACCAAATAATTCGTCCTTTACATTCAACAATACATTGTCTCCTGAAACCACCATGATAAAGTTTAGGATGCCCAAACTTCAAACAAATGGTGCAGACACGAAGAGTTTACAATCATCAAGCAAAACCACTGACACACACACAAGCTTGCTCATCACTAAAAAATCGTCTTTTCTGTCCCAAGGCATGATAGATGAGAAACAGCTGGCTGGATTAAAGCTTGATTCATTAGCTAAGAAAAAATACAGTTGCTCCGTGGATGTACCTTTTACGCAAGTAAATAACCCTTTAGCGGTTTCACAGGCTGTTACCTCAGATAATTCATAACTATATAAGATAAAAATATAATGGTTCAATACCTGAAGTTGAAAAAAAGTATTACATTGCAGTGGGTGTCTCAAGGAGTTTTTTTACACTACGCTTATTTTATTCAAGTCAAATATAGAAATAATTTGACTTGTGGGTTGTACATTTTATGATGTTTAACCTCTCTTCTTCCCCCTTCTTCCTCTCCCTTTTCTTTCTTTGCTGATCCCTTTATCTTTGTTACCTTCATCTCTCTATCTCTACTCCTCCTCCTTCTTGCTTTTCTTCTTCTCACAGCAAGCTCTGCTATTTCATAAATAAAACGCGATCAGTTATAATAACTTTTTATTTACTATGTTGGTGAGATACTACAACATATATTTGAAGTCTGGAACTTCTTTCGATTGTACAGAAAGACTTTAATTAGTTACCGAAGGTGGCTATATAGAAAATAATTAGGCTAAAAATTTTCAAGTATTTCATTTTAATATTGAATTTACATTTTTCACTCTCTTATTTTGGGTGCAATATGGCTCAAACTTTTGTTGACACTAATATCTTGCGTTAATGACACGACTTTGTGCAATGCTCTCAACACAGTGAACACGATTCACTGCAATGAGGAATAATATTGAGGGGAAAAAAAGCATGCTTAAAAGTCAGAGATACCAATTTCTTATGTGTAAATTTACAGTGGAATCCAAAATGGGCAATCTTAGTCACTCAAGTATCCACTCAACTTGGATAATATTTAAACTTGTGACTTTTTTTCTTCTTAAAGTGAAATATTGAATTTGCATTAAACAGCAAAAGTTCAGTTCTTTTGTGCAATTTGTAAATTCCTGCAATAAAATTTTACTACGGAGAATTTCATGATAATATTGCTGAATAGCTTAGGCTTTTTTTATTTAGGGGGATTAAAAAAAATTGTAATGAAGATGGTTTCCAACCTACTTAAGAATAAGAATAAGAATGAGAATAGCTTTATTCATCTCATCATAGGAAATTCATGTGCACCTTTGTCTTAAAAACACAGATATCTACATGTAATATACGATAACAGATATTAAAGGCATTATACAAAAACGGGTATAAAGTAGACAGAAATATGATATAAATTTTAGGAATTTATATAGGGACATAATTGTCAAGTTTTAGAACAATTCATAAAGAAAAGAATTAATGCATTCTCCAAGGAATAGTTCATGGTATGAATAACACAATAGGCAATTAAAGGAACAGTACCAGAAGTCAATAGCCTCAATATATAAAAAAAAATGGTAAATGGCATAATTTTGAAGCACCAAGAATTCATGACCACTTTGCTCTTCATCCAAGGCCACCTTATATAGGAAAAAAATGTGTATATAAAATTTAGACATAGCTGCGTCTATAAGTTTATAAAAAAAATCAGCTATGTAACTGTTAAATTGTAAAAACAAATTTCAACTAATTCATTAATATACCGAGAATTAGCGTTACTTTTTGCATTTCAAGTCAAACATAGAAGCTTTATACTTAAGAAAATTTTAGTCTGAGAGACACTTCTTAACCATTATTAATGCACTTCTCAGCATCTAGAAACAAACAACAATAATAATAATAATAATAATAATAATAATAATAATAATTTATTTATAGAGTGCCTAAAATCCACTAAAAAGTGCTCAGTGGCGCTAATATACAGAAATATAAAGGTTGCTTCATAACAATACAGATCATTGTAAAATAGTGTGACATCACATAAAATTAAAGAGTTCTACAATAGAAATGCACCAACATTTTATCTCTACTCTAATACTATGCATTAAAAAAAACTGATAAAAATTATTAAAATGAGAATGGAAATCAAATGGATTAAAATCATGTAAACGTATCAATAAACATCCGTAAATACGTCGGTAAAGGAAGTAAAAGTAGTCATACACAATGTAGAATAGTATAAAACCGAGTACTACAATACAAATTAAATGAAAAGTATAAATACTTAATTGTCTAAAAGCAGCCATATTCACACTTATTAGCAAAATAAAAATCAAGATAAATATGTTGAAATAGAGAAAATTAAACCCGTTTCTTTTGTCATCATTTATATTGATTAATATAGAAAAGATGTTTATAATAAGTT
>BMAT01009820.1:56423-71266 GCA_019649035.1 Elysia marginata | reverse complement strand
TGTCTGTCTTTCTCTCTGCCTGAGTTTTAAATTTATTTCCACGAGAGGTCCAATTTTTAGTAAAAAAATGCAAAGACCCGGAAAATCGGGAAAACCCGGATAATCGGGAAAACCCGGATAATCGGGAAAAGATGCCTTCTCCCGAAATTTCCCGATTAAGCGGGTCCGACTGTATTAGTATTGCCAAAGTTTCATCATCACTCTTTGTGATGTTTTAGTACTTTTAGAAATTAATACTAACTATGGACACAATTTGAATTGGAACTTGAGGGTTGGAAGCTTTGTGAAAAATGTAAGTAATGATCATTTAATTGGGGGAAAATAAAGGCGAAGTTGAAAAAAGATGTTCTACAGTGTAGTTAAGGGGGAGGGCACCTGAATGGCCTGAGTTGTCAATATAGGTCATGTAATTTTGAGGTCTGGTTTTTACAAATTTGTTAAGTTTAACTGTTCTACAACACAAATCCACAGCCACATCTATCAATAACCATTAATCTTGTCTTTTTAAGACTTTTTTTCCTTTACTTTTCCAACTTAAAATGTTTTACTCAAAATGTAATTTTTTGAACAAATAAAAAAATATCTCATTTCTGCAATATTCAACCTAGTTTTGAAGAAATATAAAAAAAATAGTGGAAAAAGCTCCTTTTTTAAATTATAAAAACCCAAGAAATTTTGAAATTTCATTAAAAATATATTTTTTTTCATGCTATCCAAAAAAGGCCCATATTTTGCAAAGAAGGTGGACAGCAATTTTGAAACGATTTCAATGAAAAATTGGGACTAATAAGATTTTGAAAATCATCCAATTTGACAATGAAAATTCAAGATAACCACCATCACCATAGCAACCATGACAAATATAACTTGATTGTTTGTTTTCTCCTCTAATTTGACCATGCTGAAATCGATTGGTAACCATCATTTTGGCATAAAACTAGTAGTTACTCACAATCCATTTCCCTTTTTAAATACTGAACTTTTGCCTTCGTTAAAGGTAAACTGTAGTTTAGCTGTTTAAAGTTATTAAACTAAGAAATGAAAAAAAAAAAACAACAAAAAACAACTATTTTGAAATAAATGTCATTTGTAGGTTTCACATCATTTCAAGCGAGACAAAAACTTAAAAAAAACCAACCAAAACTATTCAGTGCTAACGATTTTATTATACATTAACAAAACAGATTGAGTTTCATACAAACATAAAGTATCAAAACATCAGATAAATGAGTAGCATTCCCACATAATTAGTCTACTTGCACAATTTTCACATTTAGAAATACACAGAATACACTGTTTCTGAGTTTTTTTTAGGCAGGCACAAAACTATTTTAATACCTATTTTTATGACCTGAGTGAATGCATTTTTGCAATTTTAGTGCGAAAATGTTTTACTTCATGAATGCATTCTGCTGTACCATTTTCATCTTTACTCCAAATATTAAAGTTTAAATAGACACAGAACTTGGATAGATCAGCATATTACATTTCTAAAAGCTGTTTATGCTCTTGTAAAAAGAAAATAAACAACTAAGACAATTTAAAACTACATTTTAGTACATTAATACCTTTCGTCAGTCTACGTAAGTGTTGGAAAACTGGCGTTGAAGTTTATATAATTTTATGGCTCGGTTTAGATAAAAACGTCAAACTTGAATTAGAAAAGTTTTAGTAAAATTTCAACCTCAAGATGAAAAATGTCAATTTTTTCAAGTCAAGTGTCAGAGCATGTCAACTCATTGCGTAGGAGTGATACCCAAATAAATTTTGTAAAATGTTGAGACACTTTCTAAATTACATAAGTTTTAAAAAATGTTGAAGATATCTCAGAATTACTTTATGGTAAAATATTGTGAAGCCACAGCGCTGCCACATTGCTTCCTGTCATCATGAAAATTACAATTTGGTAACGTCATGCACTAAAAGGTATAAAGACATATATTGTAATTTGATAAATGAAGAAAAAAACAATTTTGCAAGACTGCTTGCAAGAAAATTATACACTCCCTAAAATTAAGGGAACGTTTTATGGAAATTGATAAAGCTAAAAAATTTTCAAATGCACTTTCATTGGTAATTGGATAACAAAATTTTCTTGACAATTAGTTTAAAAAAAAAAAAAAGAATAGAATAGTTATCTAAGGAGCCACAATTTTTTTAAATAAAGGGAAAAAAAGCGAACTTATTTGATCCTGTTGACCCTTGCATAATGAAACCAAACCCTACTTTTGTATTTTAAAAATGTGAAACATAAACTTATCCTCACACTAAAAGCAAAGAAAAAAAAGTTTTTTTGTCCATGAAATTAAATATATTTAAAAACAATAACGAAAAACGGAATAATAAAAATGGTGCAATTGGCTAATTCACATGACCTTCTTCCAAAACATAATTCAATCATTCAGTTTCTTACAATTGAGACTTCCACACATTTTGATATGCAAATGTGCAACTTAGCAAGGACTAAAAACAGAGGATCTTTTGGTGTTCAATCCCAAATCTGGGCAAAGTATTATTTGCTCCCCTGTCCCCCCTAGAAAAACAAGGACCCTGCTCCTTGTTCCCCGACGCTCACGTCAAGAATGGGAAACTTTACTTACTTGAAAACCAGCATCACTTCCACCTTTAAATTTTTTTTTTAAAAACCATTTGTAAGCAAAAAATGCACTTTTTCCAATTTAAACCTGGGCTTTATTGTTCATAACCAGATATTAATTTTTCCACAACCCCCAGGTCCCATATGGTCTGGTGTAAGTTTAAAAACAAATTTAGCAATGTCATTTTTTAAACCATTAGTGGTGTGAAGTGTTGGGATGGTAAAAGTGTAGTGAAAGATAAAAAACTATAAATATTGTGATCTTTAACTGATGAAATAAATCACTTATCATAAATGCCTTTTGATATGCTCCTTTGCTAGAAGATTATTTGAGCAAACTGCAAATGCCTTGATGAAACTTAGATGGATTAAAAAGGATTTTACATTACTGGTATCAGAAAACATGGTCCTATAATGAAAGATGCCTAAAGCTAAAAATTCTTGCTTGCAAGTCACTGTATGGAACTTCACCAACAGTGACTGACTGGGGGGGGGGGCTCAGGGTAAATGAAACTATCAAGCACTCCACCAGTTTTGATCACCTTACAGGTTTATAGAAAAGTATTAAGATTTGTCAGCAAAAGCAGTGATCATCCTGTCTGGTCTTAGTTGCCATGATCTTGGTTATACAGAATGTCTTTCTGGTGCTGAAGTTCCGAGAAACGTTTTTGTAGCTCTCTCTCTCTATCTGTTTGCCGCTGTACATCCTCTGTCAGAGACTGGTTAAGTAAAAGAAGGACATAAACAGAGAACATTTTAAAATAAAAAATAGCAAAAGACAAGAAGAGGAGGACAGAAGGTGGTGGACAAAGATTAGCAAAAAGAGCAGTAGATAGCGCACCAGCCCCCACCCCAAAAAAGGCACACAAAAAAAATTTTCTTCATTAAACCAATGAAAAGTCTTTCAAAGTTAAAGGCGCTGTGTTTGGTCTTAAACCAATCCTTTCCTTTGATAATGGGAAGAGAAAAAGGTACAAAGGGGCCAAATCAGGTGAACAGGCAGGGCGAGGTAAAATCAGAAAACTGCAATCATTTGATGGAGACTGCAGCGTGATCGGATGGTAGGTTGTCTTGTCTCAAACTCTTCATTGTGTATTTCAGATACTGGTTTTCCTTTTAAATACAGGTACTTGACGACTGAGCAGTTATTGATACCATTGTTATTTAAAAATTGCACCGATTTAACTTGCTAAAGGTGATGTCATAGTTTGTGTCCGTTGGCACACCATTGTGCAAAACCTGACCTGTAAAAATTCCCCTTTTTCATGTCATCTTTTAAGGAAGTCACAATAGCTTCATGAAAATTTAATGAAAATTGAACTAGGCCTATTCCTTCATAGTTAGGGGCACTTACTTTTAGATCATCCCTCGGACATGCTTGGGGACTTGAATTTCCCTTCAATTTCTATTTACCCATTCTTCCTGATTATCTTTTTTCTTCTTCTGATTTCTATGAAAAGAGTGTCTCCCTTACATCAACATGTACGCAAGAGCTTCTATGCAAAATATTTTGCTATCTTATAAAGCTTTGATTTTTCTAGCTTTTTATATTCATGCTTAGTGTGAGTAGGTGGCAGATTTAGTCTGTAAGTGTAAGAATGGATAAAAAGGAACAGCATGTTTTAGTTATATATCCTAATAAAAACTCTATCACACTCGGTGAAAACCCCTGACTGCAGAGGAGGTAAAAAAAAATATGGAAGCAATATAGCAACATTCTATACTTACCATCTCAATAATGGTTGAAAGATGTAAGGTTTCAAATTAATGGTTTAAAATAGGCTCAAACTAGTAAAAAGGGCCAAAGAATTTTGCAATTTGGTATCATTTGAAGCCTCAACTTGTAGTATCCTAGGCATCCACAGCCTCGCCACTAAAAAAGACATAGCTTTTACCATATCATAACTATGCTTCTTAAAAAAAGTAATTAAGTTTCATGGCAAAGGTTTTTGCTTTGGGACTCGCTAACCTGAAAGGGAAAAATCGTCATCGCACGAAAAACAACCATCACATCAAGATTTGTACTTTCGTTTAGCCATAGACAGCAAAGAGAAAGAACAAATGATAACATTTTAAGGAATGCCTCGTGTACTCACCTCAAGACGTTTCGGAATGGCACCCATCTCTAGCTGCCGCAGGTGTTGGAATGTGCTCAACTCCACTGTTGTATTCTCCATCTGCTCTGTCAACTCCTGAAGCTGCTTCACAAGACCCTGAGCTCGTGACTAGGCAAAATAAAAAACAACAAGGTTCTTATACAAATAAAAAAGAACTGTTTTTAAAAGATGAACAAAATTTTCTACATAAACCCATGCCATAATATGGCTAAATAAACACACAAGAAAATAGACCACTCTAGGTCTAATTTGAGTACAAATTTTTTTTAAATTTAAATTTCCTTTAGGTAGGCTCAAGTAAAATTTGTTTTGGTTTATGGTTTAAAAGTAAGAGATATAAACAGGCCAAGTCCTTATCCATGATAAATTTCAAAGTAAATTTTATCTCAAACTTAAGTGTATGGTAACCTGTAATACCTTAAGTCTATCTGAAAGACTCATTATTCATTAACCCTAGAAACTTCGTTGGCCAATCTAATTGGCTGTAAAAAAGGAAAATTCCTATTTTTAGAACTAATACCTAGGGAAATTATAAGGGCATAAAATTATTATGTGACACTTCTAGGGTTAAAGTGTTGGCTAAAGTTAAAACAGACAATCCAAGAAAACTTTTTGTTTCTTGTCTTAATCACCGCGAATATTTTTAAGTGGTCAAATATAAAAGCCACAGAGCTAGAGTTACTTTACCTGATAGCCTCCAAGCAGGATTCGCAGTTTTTTCTCAAGTTTTGCGGCAGTCTTTGCATCTTTAGTCATGTGTGCTCTGTTTGTCTGTGTAGCAGAAGAAAATGTCAATTGAAAATCTCTTAAAATGTTGCAAACACAGTCTAGCCAGTAGTATACTACGAACTGATAAGCACACATAGAAACCCTATAGTTGAGACATGCTTGAACTCTTCTGACTTCATTTTTGCCTTTTTACTGTGGTACTGCCTGCTAGTGCTAGCAACTGTGATTGCAAAATAACAGATAAAAAAAAACATGCTAAATTTTAGAAAATGGCTACATTGAAATAAGGAGGGGGGAAACTTTCGTAATTTTTATTTACAAGTTGCAATCTTAGTTCTATCTCCATTTTTCGTAATTTGTCCTACAGACATTTGAAGTTTCAGTGTGCAGATTAAAACTAAACCATTCAAAGTGGGGTATAGGGTTAAGGGTTAGCGCTCCAGGGTTTGAACTGTTTAATGTTTCCCTATTTAACGTTGTATAACTGGTTTCAAATATATATATGTATGCCAAAATGGTGGCAAGGGGGGTAGCTCGTATGGCAAAGAGGCTAGCTCAGCACAGTTAAAAAAAGTGGCTGACAGGCACTGAAAAGTCAATGCTTTTATTACTTGTACAGGAAAAGAGGCGTAAATCTACTTTATTATCTCTCTTAAAAGGCCTTTCCTCGAGTTATAATTTACATCTGACTCATTCAAACTGGTTGCAAGAAATACGCTTGGAATTTGAAGAACTGCATTAAAGAAAATAACAAAACAATCTTTAAATTCTATGTTTACACCAAAGGTATTTTAAAACCCTACAGGTTTAAACAAGCCCATCTCTTACCTCTAACCGTTTTTCAAAAGACTCAATCCTCTCTTTTTTGCTGGCCAGATTAGCACGTGTATATCTGTTCTGTCCAGGTAAAAACAAGACCTGAGAGTAGCACTCCTCCCACACCTGGAGAAAATAGTAGGATTAAACAATTTTCTTTATTTACTTTGAGTAAAAAGGCAAAAAAAAAGCAAAATTTAAAAAAAAAAAAAGTCACAATTAATAAAATGTAATACAAACTTCTATATAGTGAGGCAATCAGGGTAAATCTGGCACAAGTCAGAATTTTGACATATTGAGTTATTGATACTCTTTAGTGCTATCCAAATTAGATTATTGTAATACACTCTTAGCAGGCCTTCCAAAAAATCTTTTAAACAGACCAAGTCATGCAAAATAGTGCTGCTGGATAAATTTCAAGAAGCAAAAAGAGAGATCATATCACACTAATCCTATGTGATTTGCAGTGGCTCACAATTGAATACTGCATCGTGCTTAAAATAGGTTTAATCTGTTACAAATGTCTCAACAAGCAAGCTCCCCTTACCTGTCAGAGTCATTGCATAAATATATCTCTACAAGAGAACTTAGAACAGCTGCTGATAGTACGAAGCTAATTAAATCACCAAGTAACATCAAATTTTGCGGTCAGTGCATTTTTTCATGTTTCGGCCCAACTGTGTGGAATTTACTCCCCAAAACAATAAGAGAAGCAAAATCAGTTGATATCTTTAAAAGACAGCTCAAGCACCACTTTTTTGTAAAGGCATATTTTTTAGTTCTCACTCCTAACTTTGCTCTTTGTATTCCAATGTCATTTTACTTCAATTTCATGTATATTGTTGTATTGTATTACAGGCAACTTTCTAATTTGTACATCGCATAGAGCAAACTTTACAGTTCTGGATATGCAGTATAAAAATTCAATATATCATTATTATCATCATTATTACTCATACAATACTATATTCTAGACCCTTGAACAGATAAACAAAATTATAACATCAGCTTATCTACGTCTGGAGATTTCAAAGACAAACAAAATGGTTTACAATAAATAAAACAAATTATTTAATTTATTAGGCTCTAACTCAAATTTTTTTTGGGTGACTTGTGCCTAATTGATTCACCTTGGTTGCCATACGTCTTCTGTGCCTAGTGGGATATGTAAAAGCTGAGTGACATATCTTTCACCCCATAATTTAGCAGAAAGTAATAAGTTGCAGCATCATGATTATGACAACTGGTAAATAACTTACTTCGTATCACCCATGACCACAGGACCAAAGGTGGGTACATAATGCAGAATAAAAAAAAAGATTGCTATGTTCATCTTGTCTTTTCTATTTTTCATCCACATCAATTCTCAAAATGTGTATAAATGAGAAATCACAACATCCATAGCAGACTGCCAGAGCATCATGTTTTCTAAATTATTTTTATTTTGAATAACTTTCACAAAACTTCATTTATCTTGAATATCATTAGGTATTACTTAGTGCAGTACAGTCAGCAACAGAGAGATAAACCCAATTCGACAACAACAAAAAACAAGTATAATTTGTTATCACATCGTCATAAACTTCCGGTATCAAAATTATTTAACGTCTTAATCAATAATTTACTTTTCAGCTAACAACACAATAGGTCAAATTAAGGATAAACTTCTACATTTAATAACAGTTCAATGATAAAATCTACCACAGACTCATAAACAAAAACACACTCTTATTATAGTTTTCAAAAACTTTTAGTGGAAATCAGCGAGAACAGTTTAATGAAGCGTAGGTAAAAAGGAACAGCATGCAATAAACATAAGGATCAAGGAACAGTCATGTCTTAAAATAATTATTTAAAAAACTTTCTACTCATGCAAAAAAACCTCGCTATTTTACCTGTGCATATGATTCAGCAGAGAGATCTCCGTGCCCCATTCCCTCTTTCACAACTTGCATTTCTTTCTCAAGCATCTCGTGAGCCTGTATAAATCAACAATGATCAGAAATATGTACAGACATGCTTATTTATTACCAAAAACTCTTTTCTTCTTAACAAAGTGATTACATTTTTCTTGTAAGTCAACCTTCCCTATTCCCCGATAAGTGAAAAGGATGAAATTCAAACAGCAACAAGTAGCAAGGTGTCATTTTTTCTTCCTATTTTTATACAGGGCTGGGAATACCCACCACCCAATCACCCTAAAAGGTTGAAAGTGAGGGCAGAAGGCTTGCATAGGAGGATCCAGAAGCATTAAAAAAAAAAGACAAAATAAGGGCTTTTGGTGATATTTCCATGAAAAGTTAAACTGAAATCAGCCCACATGCTGAAGATTCTAAGCCCTGATATATAACTATTGGGTTAACACACATGGTAAAATCATTTTATTCAAAACTGTCATATTTTAGCCAACTCCTAATGCATTAAATACCACTGGCCAGAACTGTTCTGGGAGTATGAGTTTCAGGTTTTTAAGCCTTGTGATCGGTCAAAGAGACATAACCATATGATACATGTTTACAATGTAAGCTGTGCAGATAATTTCCCTAGCTCCACGGTTGCCACTGATATTCAGTGATTGCTCAAGATGGTTTTTTGAGGGCTATTTGAGGGCCATTGGAGGTAAAATGAGGGCCCAATCGCAAACTAAGAAGGTACTGAGAGGACGAAATATGACTAAATAAGCAACAGTTGTCACATACTGTTAAGTAAAAATCATGAAAACTTTAATCGAGTTGACAGAAACAACAAAAAAATAAGAAAAAGTAATTAAAAAAAACACCTACTTTGTAACGATACACAAGACTTATTGCTCATGTCAAAGCTTTTTTCGCATAGAGAACTAAATCTTGCAAAATTAAACAACGAACTGGTGTACCTATTAGATAGCTACATCTATATAGAGCATTCTCCATGGAATGAGAACATTTAGTTTTGAAAAAAAAAAAGAATAGCACAATAAGATCCTTACCAGGGATCAATCTACCATTTCAGATTCAATGCACGATCATGCTCTGTCATATGTGTTAATTTATGCTATTTTCTTACTCTTTTTTATGACCCTCTAACAAGTCATTGTTTGGCTCAGCACAGATCTAGATCTAGGTCATGGGTTACATTGGATCAACTTGTCCTTAAATATGAATTTTTACGGTGAATTTGTGACATCATTGCATTCGATGTCTCCAGCATCTTTTTTCACGATGATGCTTTGTCTAGATCTAGTCCTAATCATTCACAATAGAATTAGAATCTACCGATGTTTAGCTTGGGTTTGATAGGAGTTGATGTACTCGTCTTCATCAAACAATTGTCTAGATTTGAAACTATTATATAAATTTACGCTTGATTAGTACTTTCTTCTTTCCACGTTCATTGTTGATAGAGCACCGTCCTCAAATAGTTACTGGAGTTTGTCTTAATTATGTCTATGGATCTGTAGGCACAAATGCACTTTCAGTTTTCCTTTCACTTCAGTTTCAGCATTCTTTTTCATTGGTTGGGTTAGCATTGCCTTGACATTTTTTCAGGGCCAAGACTACAATACCATGCATGCACGGTATAATCACTCATACGCCTTAGTGATCCCCACCCCCGGTCTGTTTGGTTACTAGTCATACAGTAGTCATCAAACAATAAAGAAAGGCACCCTTAGATGCAGATGGGTGGCTTCTGCATCCCTACCATCAGATTATTGCGAGCATACAAGAGCCACGCTCTAAAATCTGAGGCGGAGTCACTCCTTTCTTATCATTCTATTGTTCGCATGTGAATGCAGCATGCACATCCCTATGCACTGACCACAAGCATCAATGGCATAGAGTCGGGTCTTGGGCCACAGGAACATGGAGCATTGTGACCTTGACGTAATAAGTTGAACTTCGATATTCTACAGGCTGTGACACGGCTACTCGGAAAAAAAATGTGCACAATGATAAAAAGAAAAATCGGAAATGGGTTACGTTCACTGACTGCCAAGCCATAGGCCTACACAACACACTTTCATATTACTTGACCAGTTGGTGGTACACAGTGGGTTTACGCGACGTAACATTGTATGGGACCACTTCTATATTGGGATCGCATCTTTGGGTACAAAACGAAACATTCGGAGTTACCTTAGGCTTATCAACACGCCGTAAGTTTACGGTAGTTGCCTGTAACACGAGGGCGATTTGAGGGCTATTTCAAGCTTTGGACCTCCAAGAGGGCGTTTGGCGGGCTTTTTACGGGAAGGCACCCAATACGGGCGATTTACAGGCCCGGAGGCAACCCTGTAGCTCAGATGTTGCAAATTCTGGCTTTCAATTAAAAAAATATTTTCGTGAGTGGTAGAAAACATTGCTGGTATTCAAGGGTTAACATGTTTTTCATATTAAATGTTTCCCACCTCTTGCATGTCTGCAGGATCCACCTCTGTGTAAGGATTTTTGTCCAGGTAAGCGAGATGTGCAGCCTGAATGGCTGCTGCCCTCTGGGCTGTAGGGGCCTTAGAGCCGGGTGTCACGCCCAGCTGAGCATCTGTGGGACAGTGGACAGCGTCATGATGTAACATGATCAAAACCTCTTGCTTGATCAGCTCCTCTGCCTGTGAAAATTTTACAAAATCAAATTTTTGCCGAAAAAAATATTAAAAGTGCATACGGTAAAATGTCTCACCTCCAGGGTGAATGAGTTAGAAGTAGGAAATCAAGTTTTTTAGGAAATGTCATTTAAAGGTCTAGTTTTTTTTTTTTTTTTTTGTCGACATTTTAAATTACAAACATTGTAATATCTTTTTAATAAATATTGTCATTTTATGAATTTCAACACATGGTCAGAATGGCAACATCCAACTATTTCACCAAGGATGCGAGACAAATCTATAGTTGGGTAAAAGATACCCACCACTGGAACCTGATGAACAAGTTGTAAATTGAGTACCCAAATAGATGGTTCTGATCTTTTAAATCAGTGTGTACAGACATTGAAAAAAATAGGATAATAAAAATTGAAATTCAAATAGATCATGTCTCCCACCCCCCTACCCTCCAGCTTTAAGTGAGGAAAAATGTTCAGGGTAAAACTCATGACTCAAACAAGTTTCCACATCGTTAACAGTCTTTTATGCAGTCATGTACACACCTTTTGAAGCTCAGTGAGTACAGGATCTGACGGGCCTGTAGGGCGCATGATGTGTGTGTTGACATCTGCTGGTCGCGGCAAATCTCTCTGCACAGCCTGAGAGCGCAGCTTCAGCTCTGCAAGGCGTCGCTGCTCTCGTTCCCATTCCACTCGTTCATCAAGATCTGCTTGATCCTCTACTCTTGCTCTATGAGAACCATCAGATGAGTCTTGCTGCTGCATTTCATCTTCGGGGACCACAATTTCATAGTCGTTTTTTGGTACAGGCAGACCGGCCAATCCTTTCCTCAACTGGTCTAGGTTGTCAGTCTACGAAATAAGATTGTAGGAAGAGTTATACAGCCAATTTGACGGTTATGATTTTGCAAATGAACAAAATGAACCTCAAAACATGCTGCACCAGTTAGGCAAGCTATCTTAGTTTTGTTCCTTCAAAGAGCTTTCAGTCTTGAGACAATTTAAAACGCTGAAAGATGGGAGAATCCACAGGTCTGGACGATCTAATCCCAAAGATTTTAAAAAGATTACTGTCAGCAGCCTGCTCTATCTTTACCCAAATAATCTCGTTAGTAACAAGTAAGATTTCAAAGAAATGGAAAAGGGCAAAAACAATTTTCAGACCCAAAAGAAAATCAAGTCACATCATTAAATGACCAGCAACCTATAGCCTTGACTTCTGTTGTTGCTATGTGCTTTAAAAGGCTAGTGTAAAAAAGGTTATTGAGCGCAAATAAAGAGAAAAACAAATTTCCAAATCTCTTACCTTGCCCATAATTATTTTTGCTCCCATTGTCGTTTGATATGGGTTCCACTGTATTAATGAACACATTGAGATGCCAAAATCATTGCACGTCTTCTTCTCATATTTAATTCGTCTGCTTTTAATAACATTACTGAATTACTCTCAAATGTAAAAAAAAATACTATTGTTGGAAAAGAATTTTTTACCTGAAAGCCTCCCATACCCAACTCATCATCTTCATTGATACTGAGCTTATCTCTAAGGGGCGTGGCCATAGGCGTACTTCCATCAGTATTGGGACGATTCAGGCCTGGGCGAGGCGTCATGCCTAATACACATAGAACAAAAAGAATTGCGAAGAACAGGTACACATGATATTCTTACGAACTTCTCCCATTTCCAAAAATAAAATTAGCCATTTTTTCCACATTAACCAAAAAACCCCCCCACAACCATTATCTTTTTAATATCAGACTTGCCACTCCTCAAAATGGAAAATCAGTATGAATGAGCTTAAAAATCAGTATACAGGGTAAAAAAAACGACTGTATAACCACATACTGGTACTCACAAACTCTTGCACTTTTTTTAAGTAAAAGTCTTAGCCCTTCAATTTTAATGGGCTATTGTAATTTTTTTTCTTTTTGAAAAATAAAGAAACAAAAAATGTATAACACCTACATTTAAAAAAAACTAACATGCTCTATTTAATAATAAAGGAAACCTACTGTAAAGTATTTTGGTACATGTACTAATAACATAATTTTCAGACTATTAACAAAAAATGACAAAAACTGGGAATAAACTCTTTGAAGTTTAGGTCATTGGGTGATGGATGCCAAGCAGTAAAAAAATTAGTATTTTGTGATTAAAAATTAGAAAAACAGTGTTCTCTAATGTTTTGGCCAAAAAATCAATATAATACTGTTTTTATCTGTATGAATGGCTAGACTTTACAATGACTGTGGAGCTATAAAAGATTTTTAAAGTACAGATAATAATTAATCTAATTGTAAAGATTGACATTCATTTTGGCAACTGTGATAAACCTACCAGACTCAGGATGGCCTGGAGTTCTCGCAGGTGTTCCAAGTACAGTGTTCGGGGTCTGTGCCACTTGGCGCTGTGGTGTGACACCACTGAAGTCACTCTGGTGTAAAGGGGTGTTGAGGCCTCCCTTCAAGGGGGTATCAACGTTGCTCAATGCCATGATGTTTTGAGCTTCCTTTAATGATAAAAATAAGAAAAGAGGGTGACTCTCCTGCCCTTTCAGAGAGAAAAAACAACAAATAGCTAACGGTATGGTTGAAACACCAAAAATGTAGACTTGATTTTTAGTGTAAAATCTATGTCTCAAATCACCCCAGTGTACAATCGAAACCAAGTTTTGACAAAAACACAAAAAGGTAGACTCAATCATCTAATAGTTAAAGAAAAACACGGGTAGATTAGGAGAAAAAATAGAGCCATTAAGCTTACAGATGTCATGGAATAAGAGAGTCTTTTCCCTGATTTCTTCCTATTTCTACAACAGAAGAGAAATAAAAGAAAAGTGGAACTGGTAGGCAGAGAATGCAGTCTCCATACAAAACTCATATTAAATATTGACCAAAGCACTGAGTTGTCGACAGCTGATATCACAACAAAAACCCAAAGTCATACCTGCAAAATGGTATCTTGAACAGCTGGAGTCCTTGGAGTGCGCAGGTTGACAGTGCCTGGCGTCATGTTGTAATCCTGAAGGAGGCCACGAGATGCAGAATCTTCTCTGCCTGCGTCTTCCACCTGCTGCCTGGCATATTCATTAGCCTGACCAACTTTAATAACCTAAAGGGATAAAAAAAATATTTAATATCAATTTGACACATCTTTCTCCCCAGATACAGTAAAAAATATGATGACCATTCTGTCTCACTACAAGACAGTGCTCAAACTTTGTTTTGATTGGACCGAAACAGGCTGTAGAAAAACATGAATAATCAAGAAGTTTGTTAACTAGCCTTCCAAGAATCATACAAGGTAACTTGTTCAGAACTTATGTTAAAATCTTTTTAATAGTTTATGACAAATGAAAATTCCAACCTCTTCCAGTTCTTCTTCTGAGATCTGTGGAGCTGGTAAAACAAGTTTGCTTCTCTTCTTGACTGGCTCTTGAAAACTAGAGGATAATTAAGAGAGAGGAACAAATAATCATTAACCAGGATCTAGATGCACATATTTTTTTTTAACAACCTTTTTCAAAATTTGCAACAGTTTATATATATATATATAATAGAACAGCAGGTTTCCCTCAACGATAAAGGATTAATATTTAGACAAAGTAGGTTCTAAGTTGGGGATCAGTGTACCTAGATATTTGCCTTAGATAATCAAAGTGCAGCATCTGCAGTGAAAACCATATGGAAGATACTGTGTTTTGTTTGTCCATGGCATATATTATTTTGTAAAACCTTAATCAGTGATGAAAACAGGAAATCATCAAAAAGGAGGAAAAATTTTTGACAGACAAATTGATATCTTTCTATCACCCCACAATCAACGCAATTCATCACTGCTACCAGCTAAGAGCTACTAAAATGTTAAATCATTAAGTTAAGTACTGCATTCAAAATCCAGTCAAAGACTATGAGGCTTGTATCCACACTGATTAGGCATAGATTCAGATTCTACTATTTTCTAGTCAAAATTTCCTCCTCCTTTCATAATTCGGTTTAACTTTAAT
>BMAT01009820.1:16999-28776 GCA_019649035.1 Elysia marginata | reverse complement strand
TCTGAGTTTTTTACTCTTTAATTGTGTTAGGACGATTGTTGGGTTATTGCCCTTTATAAGAATTGTCTATCTCTTAATTTTTTTTTACAGTACAGTATGGTTTAAACCTGAATATTTAACTACAGTGTTGACCAAATTTAACTCTTTGAATAGTTTTATTATACTATTTTTTGTGGTATTACTTTAGTTAAATAAATGTAATTTGTTACTGAGCAAAAAAGAATTAGCTGGCGTAATTCCAAATTTTCATAAACAATTCATGAGAAGTTAGGGTTTGGATATTAAGTCTGTTTGACTACAATTTTGATTCCCAAACGCTCTTTAAATAGTTTTTATTTACCATTTTCGTTTTTTTTTAATTCTAGCATTAAAGTAAGAATTCTCCATGATTGGTGAATAAAAAGATAAGATGTTCTGTGCGAGTTATCAAGGGCAATGAAATCTCAATAATCAGAACAATACAAGTGATAGCATAAGTCATTAAAATGAATAATTAGAGTAACAAAAGTGCACTTAAATGTGCACCAAAAATTTATTAAAATTATCCTCCTTATGAGAAGAAAAATATGTGCCAACCAGTGTGAAGAAGTTTTTCTAGTCTGAGGTTAGCCAACGTAGTGCAAGGGTTGGTACTCGTACCGTTTCCTCACTCTACCTCGAGAGTAAACCATCTCTACTTGAATTATCTCTGCTACAACCAAAGAAATTGCCCGTTCTTGTCTCTCTTGTTATTGGCTTTTCCGTTGGTTCCCAGAGGGTAAGGTAGGTCACAGCAGATGTTTCCTTGTGTCGCAGGCAATGCCCAGCAAGTTGTATTCTCCTAACAGTCACTAAGTTGCCAACTTTGCTCGTGTGTTCTTGAAGAGTTTTCTGATTGACACAACCCTGATGGTACCACTTTACCTTCAGGCCTGCCATAAGCATAGGGGTATAGCATCTGTGGAGTGAGATTTGTCCAGGGTCGGAGGCAGATGCCCAGTAAGTTGCATTCTCCTAGCAGCCACAAAGTTTCCAACTTTTCTCGTGTTCTTGTAGAGCTCACTAATTGACACATAACGGTACCACTTTACATTAAGTACTACCATCGGCATCTGGGTATAGCATCTGGGGAGTGAGGCAAATGCCCAGTAAGTTACATTCTCCTAGCAGCCAATTGGTTTCCAACTTTGCTCGTGTTCTTGTAGAGCTCACTGATTGACACAGTCATGATGTTACCAGTTTACCTAAAGGGTTGCCAGCAGTATACGGATATAGCATATGTCGAGTTAGATTTCTCTAGGGTTGGTGTCAGTGTTCATGCCTGTGCGTTCAAATACAATGTACTACAAGAAATCGTAATATGAAAACTATGAAGCTTTTCACATCTCTTATGGGGTTATGCAAATTTTAAAAAAAATTAGTAAGGTACCGATATATATCTCAGCTCTAAGAATACAGGCGAGAAAACAAGTCTCTTTTAATTTTTTGAAATTTTTAATTGCTTATCGACACAAGTCTACTGCGACTCTTGTTTAATTTTCACATCTCTTGAGCAGCTTCAGAGCTTTAGTCAGGCAACACTTTTAGCGAGGTGGTCAAGGTGTAGAAACTCGGCTCTGGGACTGGGAGGCCCGTGGTTTGACGATTAGTCTATGATAAAGGTCATTACACGCATTTTCTTGCTTCACTCAGGCGTTAAAGGATAATCTAAGTATCGGCAGTGAAAAATTTTGTCAGTATGCTAGAGTGACGCGCTTATTAATATGCTGCTACTCTGTGACTTCAGAAAGTAGTTTGGTTGAATACGGTATGGCAGATCCCATGTAAAGCGCTTAGAGCATTTTAGTGGAATAGGCGCATTAATGCAAAAACCGCTCTTTACTTTACTCCACTTATGATTTTTTTTTCAACAGATATGAAGTATGACGACCTTGTTGAGGAACTGGGCGAATTCGGCCCCTACCAGAGAAAGATCTATGTCATCACATGCCTGCCCGCCGCTGTAGCCGCTATACAGACTCTTGTAACGGTCTTTACTTTGGCTGTACCAAAACACAGGTATCGGTATATTTCATTTTTACTTTATGCACATGTACTATTATATTATTAAAATTTATTTGTTTTATACACTATATTAATCCCTTTTGGGAAATTTGGCCTCGTTACTCAGCGTAACTGTGTCGCCACAGAGCAGAGACCCCAACCCCATCTCTCCCCCAGTACTCAAGATCGAAAGAATCAAGCACAAAGTCGGAAAAAAAGTTTTTTTCCGTATGGTATTGTATTTTAGTTAAACATAAGTAGGGCTTACCAATGGTACGGAA
Source organism: Elysia marginata (assembly GCA_019649035.1). Taxonomy (NCBI): domain Eukaryota; kingdom Metazoa; phylum Mollusca; class Gastropoda; family Plakobranchidae; genus Elysia; species Elysia marginata. The sequence goes on along the minus strand of BMAT01009820.1, from coordinate 26,473 downwards.
TGTGAAACCCTATGAAATATCTGTTTTATTTGGCTCTGGTGACACGGCGACAGTTGTACACAAACAGGATATTGAAATCGTGAGTTAAATAAAAAGTTTCGAGACTTACATGTGAACATTTTTCTCACATATTCCTGCCATCCTCTTGCACTCTAAAGGCCCACTTTCCTATTCAACATTGTCCATTGACCCCCATCCCTCCCTTTCTTCTCGTAATACTCATCGCTCAGGTGCTCTGTGCTCGGCCTTGCCAATGACACATTTAAGACTCAGGGGTTGCACCATGAGCAACTTATTAACTGGACTCTCCCTTGGACAGACTTTGATCCAGACGATGACTCGAAAGCCTGGGGCTCAGCTCAATGTAACGTATTTATCAACAGGTGAGACGCGTGTATCTAAGGCCTCTCTTAGTCTTATTGCGATGTGCTAACTTAGGGTTCCTTCACACGACGCATTTTTGTGCCAAGTCGAGTATCGTTTCTGCACAAGAGACTGAAAAAAATTCCGTCCCTAAATTATATCATCTACATCCTTTTAAATGAGCACGTTAACATTTGTAAAAAAAAACAACTAAAAACACACACACAGAGAAGACCCAATAAAAACAAAAAGAGATCAAACGATTGAAAGATTTTAAAGGTACAAAACAAGCAGTGGGGAGAAGTGGAATTAAAGTGGAAATTCCCGAAATGTCTGCCTTTAGTATGATGCAAACCTTCGTCTTATTGTAGCTTCGGCACCCACCACCTTGCCACAGTCTGAGAAAAACATAACTTATACAGTACCATGTCGCCACTACGCTCCTAAAATTTCATTCCTTTAAAACCCTTTAATCATTTGATTGCGCAGTGGTTCCCTTCACTATCTAAAAAGAAAAAACTGCTTTTTAACAAGTCATTTGCCGATACTTAGCCTTAGAAAATTTAAGGAATGCGCGTCATGTGAAAGGCCAGTAGTCTCTTTGCAGATGTATGCCGAAATTCATCAATACTTTAAGCGTTAAAAGCTAATAAAAAGAAAATTAAGTAGCAAAACTTCCATATATTTGAATGAAAACGTGCAAGCTGTAAAGATTGGTTAATTTTCTTGTAGTAGGACAAATGGCCTCTTCGCACGTAAAGAAGAGGAAAGAGAAAAATATTATTTGACAAGGATTAATGAAGTAATTTGTCAAAATATACTTCTTTGTTTATTTCTTTGTTTAAGTGATAGTAGCCTGAAATTTGAATATCGTCATTAACTCAGTTTATCTAAGTCTTGTTATCTATGATGTGATACAGGGGTTGATTATTCTCAGATTTAAAAACATGTCATTTCACGATTTTTTAAAAAAAAAGGGTATTTACCCACACTCAAAAATAAATACAATTTACCAATCTTCAAAAATATAAGGCAAGTTGATATTTCTACAAGAATCTATCCACAGAACGGCAGAAAACTATCACTTGTTTGAACCTTCATCCAACGATACAAGATCTTGTAGTAAATGGACCTTTGATACATCTGTGTTTGAAAATACATTTGTAACTGAAGTGAGTAAATCATACATCGCCTTTCACTTTTCATTGAACTTTGAGAAAGTTTCTCATTGACTAGTAATTAAAAAGTTAAAGTAAAAAGAAAAGCGTTGACACACAATCCTATGGGGCTGTTCATGACTAACCTCTCTTAATCTCTCTAATGTTAAAATTCAAAAGGTTGACTCACCAGAGAACTCTTCTGTGGGCGAGGTAGTTAATTCAAAGAAGTCTAGAGATGAATCTAAGCCTAAAAATTCATCTATGCCCAAAATGAACTACTGTTAAAGAATGTTTTAAAGTTCATTAAACAGCCCTATAACAATGTTAGGCATACAGGTCTCCCGTTGCGTAAAAAAATCCCAGATATGAACGCTTGTATCGATTCTTGGTATCTTTGACTTAAACATCGAATTGGTGATAGGCACTGTGTTACACTTCGTATTAGTTTATCCATCTAATATTCAACTATATTATTAAAGTGTAATGTGTCTTGAAAATTGATAGTTTAGTGCTTTAGCATAACATTTTATATCATATCCAACATCTTTGGTTCAAAACTTGTGGCATGAAAGAGCAGCTGTTCTAATCTATTTCAATGATGGTCTTGGCAGTAATACATTCCGATAGTTAATTACAAAACGAAACTACTAAGTAATGCAAATTAAAAAAAATTATTCCAAAAATTTTGTATTAGTTTAATTAAAAAATTGTTTTGTCAATCCTTGCTTTAAATTTCCTAAGTTTAAAAACAAGAATAACACAAAAGCAGGAATCTGCTTTAGGTCTTCATACGTAAGGGAAGATCTTGTAGAAGTAGAACCCATGTGGCAGTGCGATTTACTTAGCTTTTTTCTGAAGATTTCAGTTTGTCACTGAAATACTTTTTTTCTTCCAAATTTCTTGTATTGGCTGTGTCATAATTGCCCTGACTGTTTTGTCATAAGAAATGTTGACTTTTTAAATAAAAAAAGAACAACAACACATGTATCGGTATATCCAATACCGTTTAGAAAAATAATCGTATGTTCATGTTCTCAGGAAAATATGGTGTGCGATGATTTACCGCTCAAATCTCATGCCAACAGTATCTACATGGCAGGCTTGTTTGTCGGGTCCATATTCTACGGTCTCTTCTCAGACTGGTAAGAACAGCGTGATGGTCAGATGGAATCTACTTAAAATCAACACCTTTAAGGGAAACTCTTGCTTAAAGTCAACTCTGTTTGTCAGTCCCATTTTGTATTTCTCTATATTTTTGTTTATGGTTTAAGTCAACACTTGCTTAAAATCAACACATATTTTTGGTCCCGAGGTGTTGACTTGATCAGGATTCCACTATCCGTACTTTTTTCGCTTTGAACACCATAAGGATATCCTTTTCAGCCCTTAGGATTATAATTATATGAACTAAACATGAAATATTAAGTTTCCAAAATCTACAGGGGTGACAAAAGATGACAGTTTTCTATCTATTAACATACCTATCGTTCTCTTTGGCTATCAAAGTCATTTAATTCAACCCTTCATTTAATCATTTATTAAGTGATTAAAAATATTTTCAGCTATATCGTTTATTACTTTGTTTTTATTCAGACTCTATGGTTTTTTTTTGTCTTTAGATTATTGGAATCTGAATACCAAAAGTAAGCACAAATCTGTGCGCTTTCAATCCATATTTTATTATAAGATAATCGCCAATGGCATTCAAAGAAAGTGTTTGACCGTAGGTTTTTTAATACAAAAGTATATGAATTAAGTCAATTCCAATCCTTTAAAATAAGTATACATTCAATCAATTTAAATTTATTTTCATATGGGTAGAACACTTGTTTACACGAAAAATTTATTTAAAATTTGATACAAAATTATTGTGGGCAAAAATTGCCGAGATAGATTAACTAAAAAATTCTTTTGTTTTATGACATACAGGAAAGGTCGGAAACCAGCTATTTTAGTTGCCTTAGTAGTTCAGTGCGCCAGCGCAATAGGAACAGCATTTGCTCCCAACTGGTGGGCGTTTGTTGTTCTGCGATTTCTCACAGCCACCGGAAACATGGGACTTTTTATGTGCCCTTTTGTCTTGAGTGAGTAGTAAAGGTCTAAATTACATAGAAATTGGCTTATAATAAAGTCACCAACTTCTGTCAAATAACTACGAGTACCTGCCCTACAACTTTCTACAAAAAGATTTGATTGCATTTAACATGTACACGTACAAAGGAAGGTTATTTTATATAGTGAATGTACATGATTATTGAAAAGAAAAGATATTAAAGTTGTTATAGGGCCTATACAGTTTAATATATGTACATACCATCACCAAGGGGTAATGGCAAGAAGATGATTATGATGATGATGATGATGATGATGATGATGTTGTTGTTGATGATGATGATGATAATATTGGTGCACCTTTACAAATGGGCTTCTTGCTTTGGCATCGAAGTTTACAGACAAACAGGTTTATATCATAATGTAAAAAAGCATCTTGGCTCTTCTTCTCGGTCTTCATCTAGAAAAAGAAAAGTCACACACAATATTTTTACTCTATTCTATATTGTCACTCCCTAGGCATGGAACTGGTGGGACGAATGTGGCGAACGTTTGCAGGCGTTGCCATCCAGCTGTTCTGGGGAGCCGGTATGTTCCTCCTGACCCTCATAGCCTATCTCGTGAGGGACTGGGTCGACCTTCAATTGGCCACTTCGATTTATGCTGTCACCTTACTTTCACTTTACTGGTAAGCAGGGCTAGATTTTTGTGTGTGTGTGTGTGTGTGTGTGTGTGCGGTAGTCGTTTTGCTCTTATTCAACTTTGGATAAACTTCAAGGAAGTAGAAAGAACGCAGTGCAGGTTATCAGCGGCAGTAACAACTAAAACAACAACAACAACAACAACAACAACAACAACAACAACAAAATAGAAAGCAGTTACAACACATCCAAGATTCACTCGATATTTTGAAATTCGTAGAACGTCTAGTGGTAATAAATTTTATTTAATTCTCGTGTCAGCCCTTAAACACCGTTAGCGTCTCTTTAGACGATTGTTTCAGCTCAGCAGGGCACTGAAAATCAAAGAAGTTAAAGAAAAGAGTGGAAATACATGTACAAAGATAAATGATGGCTGTAAGACATTGGTGGCAGGGCACAAAAATAAAAATGAAAAGGCAAACAAAATAACGCAACAAAACAAAAAACTAACAGGCAAATATAAAAAAAAACAAAGAGGAAAAAAAACAACTAGAAAGAGCCTTTTTTTTTAGATATAAGCTTTTTATTCTAGCTTGGTTCGATTCGAGTTCTATATAATCAGCCCTACTCTTAAGTTTGGTAACTCGCTGCAGAAATTGGATCTAAAAGCAACGGTAAAAAATGAATATGCACTGTACATTCAAGATGGAAACTTAATTTTTCAGTTAAAATAGACAACGACTTATTTTCTAGAAACGTGAAAAGATGGTACATTTAATCCAGTGTCGCTGAAAACTGTTTAAAACTATGATTGTCATCAGGTTTTTGCCAGAATCCCCTCGCTGGTTACTGACACAGGGACGGGTTCAAGAGGCGAAAGCAGTGCTGGAAAAAGTCGCTGAAGCCAACGGGAAAACTTTGCCCACCAATGTACTCGAGATTATGAGCAAGACAGAGAAAGATAAGGAGGAAACTCCGAAGAACGAGGGCGGCTTACTAACGATCTGCTCGTATCCCGTGCTCGCTTTTCGAGCCATGGTAATTTTCGTGAATTGGTAAGACTCTGTTGTACATTTAAATCGAAATTCATGTTAAGTACTCACTCCGTAATTATTGCTTATAAAAAACTTTTGTATTTTTATGATTTACACTGTGGACGTTATATGCTTAGGAATGTAACTTCATCATCATCATCATCATCATCATCATCATCATCATCATCATAATAATAACGTCAAGGGGATTCTATTGAAAAAACTTAGGGTTACACATTTTTTGTTTCTCATTGGAGGCAATCGGAGATTATTTTTAAACGCCACAATGAAACTCAAAGCCACACATTTACGCGTTTAAAACATATTTGTCAGCATCTCAACGCTTGCTATCCACGCTAAGCGATACTTTGAAAAGCTACTTAGATATACGGTAATAAATGCGAACGCCCATGTACATTTATGCCTCTCCTTCAACGCCAAGGCATTATCAAAGTTGTTATTGCGGGAAGTTATTACTTTATTATGTTTGTTAAGGCAATGCAGGCGCCAGTCCTGTAGGGTATTTCTGCTCAGAAGTCGTTTATCTAAGTTTGCAAACGTAATCGCGGACCCTAAAGCTAATCCTTTGTATATAGCCTATAATATTTCTAATTCATTGGTCTCCAAGTACATGTAGGGCTCTTTCATTTGTTTACAAGAAATACTTGTAGTTTTGTAGTTTAACGGTTTTTCTCATGCACTACGTTTCATAAGATGATTTTAAACTTGTCATTTGTTTGCTATCTCGTCAATGACCTGGCTATCGTTAATTCTTGTTGTCAATACCACAACTCAAAATTTTACCCAAGTGCCTATGTACATGTAAACGAGGCCTAATTTAATCGTTTCATGAAATAGACTATAGACGAACCTAAAAATTTTAAAATTGAATAAACCGAAAAACGGTCCCGTAAAAGACATTTTATATGGAAATAAAGTGCTGGCTTGACTAGCCAATTAAAAAAAGACGCCAAATTTGAAATCGATACGCGGGCCTATTGGATTTCTTGCCTAATCGAAGCCATGAATGGATTAAAACTGTTTGTATAATAATGTCACACACACACACTTGTTCATTCTTAAACGATGTAAACAAAAGACTCCACATTATTGTTACTGCCATTGTACATCTACATTATATCTTAGGTTCGTTATACTTCTAAATTGTTTAGGTTTGTAGACATTAAACTGTATGGACGTATACTTTTACTCTTGTGTAACACTCGGCAGGTTCGTTGTTGTTATGGTATATTATGGGCTAACCCTGAACGTGGGTTCTCTTGGCGGAAGCATTTATTTGAACTTCTTCTTGAGCGGCGCCGTGGAGACTTTTGCCAACATCGTGACCATCTGGGCCTTGCCGAGGATGGGACGCAAGAAGTTCCACTGCTTTTCTATGATACTCGGGGGCGTGGCCAATGTCTCCTTCCTGATTCCAGTTCTTGTGGGCAAAAGTAGTGAGTGATTAGACTATTATGAGCTAGAATAATATTTTTTCCATTAATATGTATATAACTTAATTAAGCCTATATAAGCCCTAAAGAGAAGGAAAAAGACGGTACTGAAAATAGGAGAAAAAAAGGGAAACAGCCTCTGCATAAATTAACCATCGTTGTGATGAGTTTCTGTAAAACCAGCATAAGTCTATAAAACCGTTTGAATTAATCGAAAATTATACTCTTACTGTAGCCACTTGGTCTCTCTCTCTGTCTCTCTATTTATCTGTCTGTCTGTTTGTCTCTCTGTTACTCACCTAATATACCCTCTCGGGTTGGGCGGTTTCGAATCCTGCTCTATTCATGTTATGAATTGTACTGTCTTATTCTGTCTTTCGTCTCGTCTATTGTTAGATCTAACTTTGTGATCGTCTTTCTTTACTACCGGTACCTCCCTTGATATGTAAGTACATGTATACAGTACAATGATAGTAAATTACACATACTTATTGTCCCACCTCCAGACTCTATCGCACTAATTCTTTTTCAACAGATATCACGTGGGTAGGAATGCTCCTTTCCAACATAGGCAAGTTTGGGGCAACCGGCGGTTTCTCCACCATCTACGTGTTTACAGCTGAGCTTTTCCCAACCAATCTTCGCAACAGTGTTGTCGGCACGAGTTCTATGGTGGCCAGAATAGGAGGAATCATCTGTCCTTACATCGCAGACTTGGTACGGGCACTGTGTAGCTTTGCTGTGGTGTTCAGGTTGCATAGGTTCAGTCGATTCCATGTGATTTGAACCTGAAGAAATCGAATATTTTTATTCGATTACCCATTTAAAAAAATGTATACATTGTTGTGCTGATAGTTCTATTTTTGGATAATTTGAAGTTTAAATTTTGTTCCCACTGAATTCTAGCATTCGAGTTGAACTGTAGTATATCCTATATGAATAAAAAAAACAATGTCATAAAAACGCTACCCGAAGCCATGTTTTTCTTTCATTCATACTCATACAACCTAATTAAACGTGCCCTTGTCTAACAACTGATTGCATTGTTTACATTCTTGCACTAATCAAGACCCACAAGAGCAATAAATCTGTACCTCTGTAAGCTCCAGGGTGCAGTTCCGTTTTACTCATGACTCTTTCCTGGTTAATTAGGAATAAGATACATACATGTACGTACTTAAGATACTCGCCTACTCACTCAATCTTCTCTGACCCGTCTGGCGCTTGAGGTAGTTGAAGAGCTCATCTCGGCCGATCCGCTGCTGTTCGGGGAGCCGTTTCTGGGGAAAGACCTCACTCTCTCAGATCCCTTTCCACCATCCTCCTCCAAATCTCCTTTGGTCGTCCTCTATTTCTTTTTTTCTGAGGGGTCCATCGCAGGGCTCGCTTTATTAAGAATTCTTTCGGCCTTCTACAGACATGCCCCACCCAGCTCCGTATTCTCTCCGTAATTACTGTGTTTAACGACTCTAGCCTTGTTCTTTCTCTCAGATCTTCATTTGAGATGTTTGGCCAGAAGATCTTAAGTATCCGTCTCAGGCTTTTACATTGGAACTTAAGATAGACCAGCTTATAATCTGTCTCTCAACCAGGACAAGGGACACATATCAGAATGTAGAACACTGAAGAAGTCAATATACATATTTTTTAAACGCCACTTTGTAAAATTCCTAACATTTGAACGAAAAGGCGTTGACGATTTCACGCTTTAATCATACCAGTGATGACTATCTGGGGACCGGTTTCGGATTATCTGAAAGAGATTGGATTATATGGCAAATCTGAAGTAATGTATAGAAAACTTTTAAAACTTGTAAACAATATCTAAGAATTTCAAAACTTGATTTTAATGTATGAGATAGGTTGGCAAGATTATGGTAACGAAGTAAACTACAATTCAAAAGATCGTAAGCCCTGAGATCATCGTTAATGATGGACTGGGCTTGTAAAAATTTCAATCTGAGGACATGTGAGATTTTTTAAGTCAACCGAAATAATATAAAAAAACGAGTAAAACTATACATACATACATGTAAGTGCTTTTACATAGTTACATATCTTCTTCCAATATCCGATAATTATTTGATAATGATTAGTTGCGAGCATGAGGCTAGGCTAGGAATACGCTCTGGTTTCATTTCCTAATAACTCGATGTCCTCTTTGTTCTACAGGGCACTTTGGTTGGTGGGAAATTCGGGACCTCCCTTCCCTATGTGGTGTTTGGTCTGAGCGGTCTGGTGGCAGGACTTCTAGCGCTCATGCTTCCAGAAACGCTCAACCAAAAGCTTCCGGAGACCATACAAGACGCAGTGCACTTTGGAAAGTAAGATGTGCCAAGATTACCATTCCAAACTGAACACCATGTGTTCAATCATAAAATAGTTAAAAATACAGCCACATAACCCCTCTATTGAGTTAGGGTAATGAATATAACAGGGCTAAAGTGGTTCTACGAGGCGCAGGGGTAGGACAAGAGAGACATGGAGGAGATATGTAGAGATGGAAATGACAATGATAGGAAAAGGATGGGTCAGCTTGGAAAGCTTGCCCAGGACTGGAGTTGGTGGTATTTACCGTGCCAATGGTGATAGACATTGATGATGAACGTGGTTTTACGCCATAGTAGGTTCTCGATGGTAAACTTTACCGGTGATGGTTTGAAAATTCTCTTTTTTCAAAACAATGGCTTTTAACACATTTACGATGCACTTAAACAGGTGAAATGTTCTTAGTCTCTACATGTTGTAAGTAGAGTGAGTGGAAGAGAAA
>BMAT01009815.1:111871-125542 GCA_019649035.1 Elysia marginata | reverse complement strand
CTCTCTTTATCTTTCAATTTGACCACGAGATGTTGACTTTAGGCGAAAATAGGTCCGAGGCTTAATTTTGACTTAATGCGAAATAAAGTTACTTAAATAAAGAAGGACAAAAACGGGACTGTTGCGAGGTGTTGACTTTAACCGAGAGTTGACTTCAAGCGAGTTGACTTCTCGCGGATTCCACTGTAGTTTAGATGGAACGACTTTACACACTTACTCTTAGGAATATCTCTTAAGCTTAAGCTTAAAAATAAAGATAATACATTTTGTATATATCTAGTGCTCTTGCTCTGTCAAAATTTATACTTAACTACGACACTCTTTTACACAGCTCTCATAACTAGGTACGCCGTCTATTAATTAGTTGAGAAAAGAGGATTAGATTTTCATTTTTCCTATTACTCTTTACTGTCAGTTGACACTGGTTAAGAATTAGCTCTGATTTTTATTGATATCTTCCAAACAATGATTTGTCTGTGTAACTTTGGAGAGATCTGACACCTTGTTATTCTTATAGGCATAAAGGTTAAGAAATAATTAAGTATTTTTTAACAAATTTTTTAAAGTTCAATATTCTTAAGACATTGTGACATTCATAGGTTAATAAAAATATATTATATATTTTGTTTGACTTTGTCTCATAGAATAATTTTACGAAAGCTTTTCATATATCAGAACATTTTTCTGCTTTTTTCATATATATATAGGACTAGGCTACTATGTATATGTAATTGTGTATATATGAATAGATTTTTAAAAAAAATTTTATGACATTTTTAACACTTATATCTTAGTATATTCCCTCACCTTTTTCGTTTTGTGTGCTTTACAGAATGTGATGTGTCGCCCTACTCGCATCAGAATGATGTTTGCTTCAAGGTCATGTCGTAAATCTGTCATGATAGGAACACCATTAAACAAAGCAGAGATGAAAAAAGTTAGTATGTCTAGACCTTTTAACAAGCTCTAAGTGCATATGTTAAAATCAACCTTGTCATTTTATATATGTTAGTCTGCACTCCCATGCTATCCTAACCAACACATCTTATGTGGTCAGGCCAAGTTTGTTGGGCTTAGCTTTTGTTGGTTAAAAAATCTTGCAGGAGAAGTGTTTTGTTTACATTTATAATTTTAGGTCAAGCATTTTAAAGCATTTTTGGTTGCATATTTAGGCTCTACACCTTTGAGCTCTGGGTCCCTAAGCTTTAAGTATAACCCCACCAGTTTTAATCCACACATAGGAAAGTGGAAACCCAGTTTAAAAGGTCAGGGGAGCTCCTTTGAGGTATATTTAAACCTGTAATGACATGGGAATCCCAGACAAGTTTACCGGTCTTACAGTAGGCCCTATATAAAAAGATACAGTGTGTATAAAACTAAAGTTAGACCAGTATACAGTCTTGCGGGCTCTAAAAGTTTAAGAAATTTTTTTTACCAAAAAAGCATTGCTCTCAGTGGTTACTAAAATGTGGGTGAAGAACGTTTGAAAGCCAATTGGGGACAATTTAAGGCCCTTAAATAAAATTTAGTTTTACAAAAAATAAGAAGAAAAAAATGCTCTCAGTGGTTGCTAAAATGTGGGTGCGGGTGTTTACTGAAGTAGAACCTCAAACCTGTCCTCTTTTGCCTCTTAAGTAACTCAGCTCAGTTGTATTGTGACAGCTACCATCGTGAACGTAAATCTAGATCTGGGTCTACAATCATTGATGATGAGGATGATTTTTTTACTTAGATCCAGGACTTTAATCTACAGCCAAGGAAACTGCTTTATATGTATAACCCTTTATGACAAAAAGAAATAATTTAAAAATTTACATATCAAAGTATAGATAACAAGGAATTTTGTTGTGATATGGGATGTTGTTTCCCAAATTAAGGACGCTACATCTGATTAATTACTGCTCTCTGTGTATTAAACTTACAGTGTTTTTGTAGTGTTTGTGATGTGAGTCCTGTATATTGTTTCATTTACTAACTTTAATGAGTTAAGTTACCTTTATATATGGGTTTCACCAGTGGAGCCAAATTAGAGTTTTTTTTTTTCAACTCACCAAAATAAGGTACCTGACTTGTTTAAGCAGACTTAAGCCATTTGCTTTCTTCCTCTCTCTGTTTCACAGATTGTCCTACATATGGGAGAGATTGAACAACCTTGGGTAAGTTTTGGCATTGATCCGATATTCTTTTGCTTTGTTTTAATTTTTTTTCTCTTTTTTGTGTTATGAAAAAAAAAAGATTACTCTTAAGAGAGGCTTTTGAAGATTAGATGATGTCCTACTCAAAAAGGGAATCACAAAAGATGTTCAATGGACAATTTCAGCTGTGTTAGGTTTAAATTAGGGAAAGTCATATTTTTCTGAACAAAAAAAAAATTGAAAATGGAAGCAATTTTTATGTCTGTAAATAAATTCTGTCTCAAAGAATCTCTGGTTGTACATAAGAGATTTACTGTGTCCAATTAAAAATAAAGCTGTGTCCTGAACATGAAGCCTCATCTTCTCTGTAGTATAGAGTCCATGTAATTTGTGAGCCACATGTACCTGCAAATCAGTCCTAGATCTGGTTAGTTTTTAGTCCTTTCTTGTTGTACTGATGATTAAATCTATTTCTAAGCAATTTTTTCTTCATCAGCTATTTTTAAGGAGTTGTGTTAAATAAACTACATGGTCCATTAAGTAATGTAGAGAATTAAAATATGTCAACACTATAGCAATAAATTGAAGTCGTCTTACAGCGAAAATAGATAGCAAGTTGATTGCTTTTTGTAGGATTAAATGCTTACCTTATTGTAGCTTTGGCTTTCCTAGCCTTGCCACACAAAGAAACATAGCTCATACCGTGTCGCCACCCAAAAAGTAAAGTTAGTCTCATATTTGATACAAGCATTGGGGGGCAAGGAGTCTGGTTCTTATCTTTGTTGGCAAACAGCATAATTAGATAATTTGCCAGTGCTTTTCTTTATTTAGATGAGCCTTAAGAGACCTAGCTTGATGTGTGGTGTTGTAGTCCAGCAGTAGATATTTGGCTTTTGTATCGAGAGGTCTGGGGTTCAATTCCCTGGTTCTGCACATTGATGTTTAGTCTTTGAGGAAGGCTGTTTACACACATTTCTTTGCTGCATTCAAGGGTTAAATGAGTACCCAGCTATGGACAGAGTAAGATCCTGTCAGTGTGTTAGAGTAATGTGCTTTATCTGATGCTCCTCTGTGGGTTCAGAGAGTGATTTGGTTGGTAATGGGCTGTGAGGGAACCCAAGTTAAGCTTTTAGGGTATTACTGGATTAGCTGATATATAAAGATGCTCTTTACTTTACTAGCTACGCATCAAGTGCTGGCTGGGCATCAAGAAGCAAAACAAAGAATGTGCCCGGACTCGGAATTAAACTCTGAACCTCTTGAATAGCATTCAATGGCCCTATCGATTGAGCCATCGCTCACCCTTCATTGAAAGAAAGAAAAAAGAAATTTTGAGGTGCAGGTCTCAAATAAACCATTAAAAAATATTCAAAGCCTTATATAATTCTTTTGCATATAGCCATAAGCAGCTTGTGTTCAACATAAGTATGAGAAATATTCCTCTTACTGAATTTTTTTTCAAACCATCTTTTTTTTTTACAAATTTAGAGCTGTCCCCATGGTCGTCCTACGATGAGACATCTGTTCAACCTGGACATGCTACCCTCCTAGTGATACTTAACCTTGTGACCGGAGAAATAAGACAAAGAAAAAAACTAAAGATTACATATCCATTAACCCCCTCGTTACCTATAATGCCCTTGTCCTGACAAGATGTAGACAGTGGATGTTGCTGTTCCCCGTGGTGCTTAGTTGTACAATGTATGTCATGTTTTACATTGCATTAGCGGAGCGTTTTTGTTTAAAATCCAACATTTTAATTGGAGTTCACCGATGTTGAAAGTATACAAATGACCTCACCCTTTAACTAAAATCTGCTATGTCATGGCGATTGACAAAAGCTACCTCACGAAGGATTTAATTAGTAAAAATTGAAAGTGAATTAGGAGTTGCAAATGATCATGGTCATTCATTTTTCTAAGCTAATCCATGGTTTTGTACCCAAATGAATAGAACATACTGTTCAAAATATGATTAAGACTTCTCAATTTCCTATTTTTATGCTATCTCAAAAAAAAAGGAACTCTTTAGGTATAGGTTTGTCTTACTTTGAAAATTTAATGAGCATTCGATGCTTTATCACCACCTTTTAATACTGAGAATAGCAGTCTTTTTTGCTTTAACTGGTTGTCAAAGTCATAACTCAATGATTTGTTCCCATTATTATAAAATCTCATTTTTTTTTTTAACTGTTGATCAAGTATGAATGAATTTAAGCTTTGAAATATTCCCTGCAGCAGCATCGCATAGACTAATCTATTCTGCCGCTGGAAAAAAATGGTATATGCAGATATAACAAAACCGTGTATTTGTATCAGCACAATAGAGTGAAAAGAGGCCCATCTTTCTGCCCAGGTTAGTATAGAGTTTTCTATGCTGACCAATTCTTGCATTGAGTAAATTGTTGTTGGTTTTTTTGGCTGTCCTTTAAAATTGTCCCTGGTGGAGATGCCATATTGTTTCTTAAAATGGCAGTATTAGAGAGTGGTGCTTGTTTGATGCATTTCTTTTACCAGGGGATACTGAGCATTTTTACCTGTTGCTAGAAGGTCTTATTGCTTGACCTTTATTTGACTTTAGTTCTCAAATGGTATAAGTTTGTAAGCAATTTGTCTACATTTTTTCATTAATCTGTAAAGTTTGGAAAAAAAAAAAACAACAGCGCAAACTTTGTAAAGTGAACCATTTAGAGCCTTTTAGTTAGAAGCGGAATTTGCAAGTTAAATGCCCAATGGTATGAGAAAGCATTCCAGACAAATTCTTTTGGGGCCGGCATTAGTATAACCGTGGTACTTTTAACTTGGTTCAAATCTGAAATCTACAAATAAATCATACAATCAATAGTCCCAGTCCCTTTTTTTATCCAATCTTTCAAACACCTTTTAAAAAATTTGCCTCTTTTAAAAGTTTCTAGTGCATACTTGTCATAGAGTACATGTAGTTTTGACTAAGCTGTTATATTTCAAACAAACTCAGGCAGATTGCTCTGTTACATGATATTGCCATTTAATGTTAGGCTATTTGAATTGTCAAAGTTATTGTTCATTTTCAATGTTTTATCTTGTGGATTTGCTGATAGCCACAGAAAATACTGCTTTCCATCTAGAATACCTCTTTATATTTTTATGTATTCCTAAAAAATTTTGTTTTATATGAGGTTAGGACTTAATAATATTTACAGATCTGAGAGAGAGAAATAGTATTTTAATTTAAAAAACTAATGCGCTTAAAAAGAAAATTATTTAAGCAACAATTTGGGTAATCAATTTTTAAAACACATCTATTTCTGATTCATTACCAATAAAAATTAACTTTGAAATTTGTATAAATTATGTTGTTGTACTAACTTTTTTTAAATTTGTTATTATGCATGAACTGTTCAATGTTAGAAGGGTAATGATTTACAGTGCACTAATGGTGTAAATAAAATCATTTTTAACTACCTAAAAATGTTTGTTTTTAATTTCATTAATTTTTTTTTACCACCTGTGCTGATTCTTACTTCTGAAAATTTTATTTTCGCACCTACATCAACTTTTTTGGTCTTTGTGATCTCTAAATCTCCCATTTGCAGAGATGCCACGTTAGCAAGACAAAATTGCCTGATCTTTTCTTAAAAGTTTTTCTATTGCTCAATCTTTGCATTATCATAGAAATTAGAACAAATTTCTTTCTTAGGTGGAATTAACTCACTGGGGTGTCACTATTTATTTGAGTTACAAATTATATCTACTCCCCTGAGGCTCATTATTCTTCATTTTGTCAGTGTTGTTTATTATGTTAAAAAAATAATGCATTTCACTGCATAGGACACTTTATTTCTAGAAAAAAAAAAAAGACTTGATTTCCATGAAGTTAAAGCTTAGCTAGGGTTGCACCACTGTGTGGAAATTCTTCCCTTTCAAGTACTGCCGTACACAGCCTGGTTTTTTTTCTTATTAAATGTAACATGCCACACCTGCCCCTGACAGCATGCAAATGTCATCCAAAGGAGATTCACTATTATAATCATTTTTTTCAGTTTTTGCCTAACACTCTTGTCAAGTTCTTTAACAACCTGACGACCATTTCGTTCAACAAACATTAAATCCATTTTTGAAGGATTGGTATGAAAAGATAGATCTAAATCTAATATTAACCTAGATTAGATATACAAATGTAGAACTAAAAATTCTATCAAATGTGAAGGTAAAGAGTCCATTGATTGTGAAGGTTTTCTATTGAAAACATCATAAACATTGATGTGGATGTATAATTCCGTCATTCACTTAGCTTAAAGTCAACAAAACACTAGTATAAGCAATGTGGACAGTCTGTGAGGCCATGAAATTATGTTTACGGACATTATTGTTTGTTTGCACATGCTCAGTGGCTCATTTACCGTCAGTTACAGAGGGGTCGCAACTTCCTATGCAGGATAAAGATTAATTCTTCGTCCGTTTTTTCTTTCCAATTTTCTCTTTCATCAATATTATTTAGTTAATTTCCGGCAGACAACTAAGGTTTACCTGAAGTTTGACGGAGCCCCATACCATTGTCCGGATTCCGGAATCTGCATGATTTGATAAGCAAAGGCTCAAGCTTTGTCTGTTCTCTCTTTACATAACAAGCCTATTTTTTGTGTTAAATTTACAATATCACAAAAGACATTCACAACTGGTTCACTGCATCTATCTCTAAGACTAAATTGAATTTTAAAGGCTCAAGCTAACCTACCTGTACCTACAAATGTCTACAATTTGCACCAAAGCTTTTGTTTTACATGAGTGGACATGACCATTTATTGTAAGAAAAAAAATTCCTTTTGTTTCCGAATTTCATTGTAATAGTGTAGGTAATTACTCTCAAAACATGACTTCTATTAAAGGAACTGTATGTGTAGGTACAAGAGTACCGAATTTTACTTCAAAACAACATAAATTAGCGAAGGTGTACATGTACCTAATATTAAAACAAACAAGAAATAATTTCTATCATTTTATTTGAAGTTTTAAAACCTCTTCAATGAAGGAAAGAAACAGTTTTCCCTTGTCATGTCTTGATTTAAATAAGCACATCTTGAAACGAACATACTTTCAGTAACCATGTTACAGCTACTTTTCTTCCATGGGGAAGGAAAATATAGGTAATGTTGAGCATATGGTCAAAAGGTTTCACTATTCTTATGTTTACAACTTGACTGATCCAAAATATGTGCATAGAAACAAATTTTTTCGGCACAAAATAAGTAAGTTACCAGAATCAACTTGCTATGCCTTAGCTCCCAATGTCAGTTTTGCTAGACAACAAAAGCAAAGGCTGTAAGTTTAACTTATTCCATACTTTCCATAGCCCTCAGCGTCATTTTGCCTATGTCAAATAAAAAAAAAAAAAACTATGGATGGAATCAGTTAAAATGACAATGTCATTGACAGAAAATTTTGTTTCTGAAATATGGAGAAAACATTTCAAGTCATTGAAAATTGTTTTTATCTCATCCAAAGGAGTTCACCAAACTTGTTGCGAAATAAGAAATAAGATTCCCGAAATAACAAGTAAGGTTTCAATACTGCCTGCAGTTTGATTTCTTTGGAGAGGAAATTTTGTAATCGTAGTTCAACTTCAAGTGAAGGTTCCAAATAAAACTACAGCACAAGTTATTTGTACAACAAAGAACAAAAAACAATATTGTTACATGATGTACAAAAAATAGAGAGTGATATTTACAAACTCATGACGGTTGAAATAAATATATAAATAAATGAACTTAAATGTGAAAGCTGCCATTCTTTTTTTCGTAAATTAAATATCTAAAGGACTAGACTAAATCATATCAATATCTTCAAGCAACATTTACCTCAGTGTGAAAACAATAAAATGGTTGTTCTATTTTTGAGTTGATTACAAGAACTTTAAAGAGCAGCATAAACCAATACTAACATAAAACTTAAGTATTCGCTTATAGTCTTGCTAATATCTTTGCAGGATTTACAAAAAAAATACTTGCATTTTGCCATTTTCAAAAAAAAAAAAAATTCACAAACATTGAATTTGATATGTTAGAAAATATACATTTCCAAAGAAAACAAAAACCTGGGAGGAAAACCTACAAGTCACTTTGTGGCAAAATCTTTTCAGTTATGCGGAATATAAACATTTTTTACAACATTAGTCATGAAAAAAACTTGGACCAATGTAATAATGATGATGATGATAAGGGTGATGTTGTGGTTTAGTGCTACTGCTAGGACAAGGATGCTGCAGCTTTAGCTGTATAACTGTAAGACTGGTCCAGCTTTTGGTCACTACTGCTTGGGGACACAGGGGGAGAAGGCTGCACCCTGCAAGACAAAGACAGAGAGAAACACTAGATAAAATAAATAGGCACAACAGCTTGTTAAATACACGATGATGCAATTCAAATACATGTACATGCATAAGATTACAACTACAGATATGCAAAAACTATTCCTTTTAATAAGTATCTGTAAGTTTTTACCTCAAGAATTTCGAGGCAGTGTGAGACATTCATTTTTTTTCATTTTCAAAAAGATCGAATTCTTATGTTTTTTAATTAACTTCTGTTTTGGACAAAAGCAATTTTATGAGAAAAACCCTTATAGTTATAACATAGGCCTACATAGAATTACTTTAAGGAATTTTAAATGTTTTGACAAAACAATTGTAACCCGATGGAGGCACTCACATTGAAAACTGATTTACAATCCAGTCCGGATATTTTAAACACTAAGGGAAAAAAAACTTAAACTTTAAATCATCAGAAAATTGAATTAACAGTATAATATACAAGGGAAGGAAAAAATTAGTCATTAGAGTTTAGATCAAATTAAGAATACATGTATATTCAAAATATCCAGCTTCGAATTATAGAACTTGACTGCCAATTTAACTTGGGTGGGTGAAGGTGTCTTTTTTTCTCCTGAAAATCTTCACTCCTATATCTATGTTCATATTTTGCTTGCTGGTCAAATCATACGAAATTTAGGTTTCTTATAAGTCTTTAATTTACTGAAAAAAAATGTTCACTTTCATCACATACAAAAATTAGAGTAACCAAACTTGGCTGCAGTCACATAGATGCAGCTCTTAGAGTGCGTTTTAATAAAGTCTTTGTTTTGTTCGAAAATCAAAGGGGAAAAAACTGTTAAGGTCTAAATCATTAAAGAAAGGTCCATTTTTATTTCAATTGTGAATGAGGTAAAATCACAACTAAAAAAATATATTGTTTGCTAGGTCACTTACTTTAACTGTTTAAAACGTTCTTTGTCAAAATTTGTCTCCGGAGCTTCACATTCATAGGAGGCCAAAGACAGCACTGGTAAAGATAAAAAGTTAGATAGTCAATTCATTATGAGAAGTTTTTTTTGCAGAGTAAAAGAGAAACATCCAATTATTGTCATGTTCATTTGCAAATTGCATATATATCTAGAGTCCAGGATCAATGAGAAGGAATCTGGAAATTTCTTTTGTGAGAAAACAATAAAAGTTACACTTTTTCATTTGCTCTGTATTTTACATTAACAAAAGTGTTGATATCTATACACAAAATATTGATAATTTAATCAAATTTTCAACATTTGGAAGTTTGGAAAAATTTGTTCAAAATAGCAATGCCTTTGAAAGTGAAGACATCAGACTCATTTACCCTGTACGCAAGACATAATTTATATCAATTTAACATCAATGTGTTTTTATTTTCTTAGTTTTATTAATGGCAAAATTGAGGACCCCAACAAGAGAAAAGTAGGTCTACACATGTATATGTGTTTAAACCATGGATTAGGTATGAATTTCAGATTATTGAAGATTAAGATCCTAAAATTTGCCTTTGGACTTTAGTAGGACAGCACAAAGTTATCTAAAAATTGAAGAAAACATTTGCATTTAGACCAAAGATACTGTTGAAATTAAAAATCTTTTTATTTTATATTTTGCAAAATATGTAATAATATCATTCTTTCTAAAGGAAAAAAATCAATACTAAAAACTGGCTTTTTCATCCAGTCTAATAGTAATCAATTTTTGCCATTTAGTATGTAAATTGACAATTAAATTTTTTCACCATTTCAAAATACATTAGATTTTCAGGGTTTCCTAAATTTTCTTTAGAAGACCTACATCTAATTAGTAGGCCATTATAGTACTTTGAACTGATCTCAATGAAGATAAAAATTTCTGTTGTTTTGAGCTTCATCCAAATTTGTGAAACTCAGAGATATACTCTCTTATATTATAGTTTTTACAAGTGTATTTTTGGCTCAATTTCATGTTTTTTATGTCTATGAAAAAAAAATATCTTTATCACTATATGATATATCAGAAATTCTACTTACTTGGTTCTTTGTAGATGGGCGCAGTAAGAATGTAGTTTGTGACAGATCCCATTTTTTCAAAAGGACACTGAAAAAAATTGCAGGTCTATACATTAGAAAGTTGACACAGTTAATATTTTAGGAAGAGGCAAAACAAAAAACCCCTGAAAACAAAGAAGATTGCACTTTGCTAATTTGGACCTCTATTAAAGGTACATTCATGACTCTTTTAACTAGACGGTGAAACTTTAACAATTTTCTGCTTTGAACTCTTTAAAAGAAAATTGGATTTTAAGTCTAATTTTAAGTGGGCATAAGTCTAAAATTTTCAATCCTAAGTTGTGGCATCCATCCAATAACAGGAACTTAATAAAGTATACCTGCACACACTCATAGAGTACAAAATAATTTTTTTTTTTTAATTTCGATTTTATAAGTGTAAAATATTAAATAAATGATGATTTTTCATTACCTCAACTTGCTGCCATGCAATTAGGTCTGAGATTTGTTTGGCCATCTGCCAACATTTCTGAAAGTTGACCGTACCATCCTCTTGTTTGTTTGAGCACCCTTCATTAAGGAAGTACAGGTCTTTCACAAACAAGCTGAAGAATGGGATCACAATCTACAGGAAAGAAAGGTTTAAAATAATGATGTGAAAAATAGTTATTCCTTAAGGATACGATTAGTCTGTGCCATGCAAAGCAAAGGTTAAACATTAAGACCTTATCTATGTGCCTGTCAAAGTTGTGAAAAAAAAATTTACTGTGCAAGTAGTTCTATAAATTTATGATACCGATGAATTTTTATTATTGCAACAACTCTTTATGATAAAAACAAAACCATTGATGAGTTAAAATACAACTAAAGGTCAAGAAAATATCTTACCTTTCCCCTGTCCTCTGCCGCTCCTTCAGATCTCCACATAGCTGCTTTCAGACAAGATCTGTAGCTGCCAAAGTTGTTGCTGGGGTCCATTTGATGCTGGCAAAATAAAAAAAAAATTATTATCATTAGTTGTTTTTGATGGGAGAAACGTTATTTTTAGAAATGAAAAAATTAAATTTCAGCATTTGTCGATTTCATTAGTTGTCACTATTACTACCACCATGAACACAATTTTATTGATGAAAAAAATCCCAGTAAAATGGTCTATTTTGTGGAAAAATATGTCTTGTAAAATGTGCAAAGGGCATTTTTCTGAATTCCTAAGGCTTAAAAGTGCATGAAATCATTAAAATGTAGAGGAAAGATGTTAAATATTCTTTTGATTTAAAATATAGAGAAAAAGAATAATACTCATAGATTTCCTTTTATTGAATGAGTTTTCTGAAATTCAAGTTTCCCACATCCAACTCAACTGCAGTGGTTGCAAGACATACTATCTTCAGCTTTTTTTCTCTTTGTTATGCCTTCAATTAAAAAAAAAAGTATTGCCTTCTTGAAACCTAAATTGGCAAAACTACCAAAAAAAATTGGTGGTGGGGGTGGGTTAGTAACATGTATTTTAGTTTTAAAAAATTTAGTGTGTAGAGCCTACTCACCTCAAGAATCTTCAATTTGTCCTTGTTTACCTTTGCCCACTGTGAATGAAGAACAAGAGATAAACTAACACTAAAAAGTGAAAAATTTGACACTTTGTAATCCATATACAGTGTATGTAATTTTTTTTATTAATTCATGATTTGAACTGACAAAGGAAATACACAGATATCTTCATGTCAAAAACAAACAGCTGAATACTTAGATAAACAAAAACTTATCAAGTTATATCATGAAAAGAATATAGGTTGGGTAAAACTGGTTGAAAAATTACAGTAAGCTATCTTGCATTCTATAGGCCTACATTTTTTTTTACTAAAAGAGATAATGTTTGTAGAAATAAGTGCATATTTACAGCAAATATTCTTGCATTTTATACATTTTTTTTTACTAAAGGAGATAATATCAGCAGAAGTGAATACAAATTTACTGCCAACATTCTTGTATTCTACACATATTTGTGTTAAGATTGAAGAAGATCCATGTTTAAAAAATAACAGGCCACTGTGACACAGTTATCAAGTAACAGATTCTCAGCTTTCTAACCAGGAGATCTGAATAGATAGGTCATGTATGGCCACAAATCTTTTGGAAAAGTTAGGAGTATTTCACAAGCATTTTGTTTAGTCAGGTCTAAATTTGGCAAGTAGGTAATACAAAAGGTACTTTTAGAATGACTGAGTTAGGAAGAATCATATGTTAAAATCAGCTTCTGCTTTTCTTAGCTGGCCTACATCATATGTCTGGCTACCAGAACGAATGAGTTGGGTGTTGCATATTTAACGTTCCAAGACGTTGCTTGTTTAAGAAAAGCGTTGTTCAAAATATCAGCTTCGTTATTTCAAGAAAAAAAGACTATGCCCATCTCATAAGGACTGGTCTAAAGATATTGACTTTACATATAGTTTGGTTATGGTTGTATGGAAAATCACTTTAAGCACGAGTAAGTAGATTATGGGCTACAGTACCAGGTAGGCCTACATTAAAACATCCTTACCGTTTTCTTCAACCTTGTGACTTGACTGAGATTCATGCCTGCAATGATTGCCATCAGTGAGTTGAAGTTGCCAATGTTAATGCACTCTTTGGCCACATCTATGAAATACTCAATGATCTTCACACGCATTTTTTTCTTGGCATGCTATAGAAGAGAGAAAGAAAAAAGTAAAACATTTTATTTATTACCGTAGTTCAGAAGTACTCTTCTTCAAAAACTTAGACTTAGTGTTTACTCTTGCTAGCAGTTGTAGAAAAACCATTTTCTTTACAACCTATTATTTTCAAAATAGTCACTGGTAAGATTAGGCTAATAAAAAAAAACCCTTAAAATAATAACTCAACTTAAAACCTTTTTTAATCATGTAAATCAACATTTCACCCTTATATCAACCTAAAATCAATAAGTATGTTATTGTTAGTGATTCCAATTGAATATATAGTTATAAATAAAAATGTTTTTTAAATTTTGAAACTGTTCAAAGTCGTGTATCTTTTCGCATTAAAAATTCTTCACAGGAGACATGAGTAAAACACATCAAAAGTATCGTCAACTTTTTAGATGGTAGATTTTTGTAACTATGAAGTTCATAGTATGTTCATCAAGTGATACTTTCTTAAGCCATAGCTCTGTCTGTCTGTCTGTCTCTCTCTCTCTCTCTCTCGCTTGCTCTCTCTCTCTCTCT
>BMAT01009815.1:75931-86375 GCA_019649035.1 Elysia marginata | reverse complement strand
TCTCTTATTTCATGAAATACTCTACTATCTCAGATAGGGTCTAAACAGATCTAAGATAAATTATTCTTGGCGACGTGTATCAAATTACCTCGCGTCTCGACAAAATCCACACTCTTGATTGGTTAAGATTATAACAATAGTGATAAACTGTTTTCAACTAAATCCCAACAAAGAGCCAAATAACTAGACAATAAAATAAAAAGCATAACGAGATCATGAAGTCTAGAACATCCTGTACAAGGTATGATAAGCCGCGATTATCTTTTAAGATTTCCCTCTCTGGAGGCCAACCATTTTGGAAAACTATGTGAGAAATTCCATGACTTGTCCTTTTTTTGTAAAATTCATTTTAGGTAATAATAAGCATTAGTTCATGATAAGGTTTAAATATTTTTTTCAAAAGAAAATTTAAAAAAAGTGCCTATAATAATTTTCCCCCCATTTTTTTGCCTTCTAAGCGATAATTTAAACAGCGGTAAAACCCAACCCTTCACCTAATCTTCTTTTCTAAACATCAGACACGGTTCATCACAAAATCCTTATAAACGGTATAGTGTGTGTCTTTAAGCTTAATCGATGCAAACTGTACACTTCAGGTAGGCCAGTCCTAGGCGCAGCAACTGAGAGAGATAAAAACCGAATCCGTTCATATGAAGATCACATCCATGTTAAAATAAGTGCTAAACTGGTCGATAAATTTTGTATACTTTGAAATGTGAAGAAAGCAGAAAAACACTGACAACAAGCCAAAATATTTTGACACGTGAGAGATAGCGTGCGCTTTATGCTTCACTGAGCTCTTTAGTGACACTGTGTACGCGAATAAAATTCAGATTTGCAATTAAGATCTCTGCTAGGCTACACTAAAAATCCAAAACATCCATTTACGTTTGTTGTTTTTTTTTAAAGGAAGTGTGCTAAACTAAAAACTCTTTCCCTAACATGAACCAAACATAAATTCCTCTCCTAGTTCTAGTTGTATAAAGAGACTCGATGTAGATGTATATATCTTCTTTGGTACTACATGTAGTAAAGTAGATCTAGATGTAGATTTCATCATTTCAGGTGGTCCAATAGGTGACACTAGCATCGAAGTACACCGATAGCTTTAGCGACCGCAACTTAATTCTAAATTTCCTTGTGCTCTAAAGAAATAACACACACGCTTATACACTTACAACAATAACTTAAGATAAAAAACTGGAACATTGTACGAGTGCAGCTTCGGGTAAAATAACAAGTTTCGTTTTTGGGCCCGCTTTCACGAGTTTCATCTTGACCTGGACTGGACTTGTTACGCAGCCCCTCTTTCCCTCCCTTTCCCTCCCCTCAAACCTTTTCCCAGCCCAGTCTGTCTCTCCCAGGTAAAAGTCGTAGCGTACCGTACCTGAAGCGTCGACAGACCACAAGAGGAAGGTGACACTGTGACAGCGACAGACGGGGCGCAGGATCTCTCTCTCGCTCTCTCTCTCGCTCTCTCTCTCTCTCTCTCTCTCTCTCTCTATTTTGACCGTTCCTTCATCATCGTTATTGACATTCGTTTTACCCCATCTTAATTCCCCTCCATAGAATTCATATTTCACATCATATGGAAAGCCGGTAGCTTTCTCTCACATTTTAATTCTTCCCTTGGCTTCTTGTATTATATCGTTGGCGTTGAAGCCACTGTGGGGAGAGGCCAAGGGATGAAAAGAAGGAAACGGGGGATGGATGGAGTAACAATGGCATGGTGTGGGTCAACATTGACCTGATAACCTCAAACTACTTCGCTTAGCTTTGGACTTAAAGAGAGGTGAGGGTAGGAAATTGTCAAGACTAGGGTGTGAAACCGCAAAAAAAAAAACTGCCTCAGACGAGCCGAAAACCGTCGAAAAGTGATTGAGAGATAACTTGATCGATGGTAAGTGATTCCATAATGTGCAGAAGGAAATCTAGATTGGGACAAGGTAGAGCAATTATTAGTCAGCACATAAGTAAGGCTTATAAAGATTATTGAGGATTAGACTATATTTGAGCAGCCAAAATAATTATAGGCTCACACACACATACATAAGAGAGCAAATAGCGTGACTGGATGTGCACATTTTTTTTCCGTTTGCGTCAATCAGTTGATCCCCAAATGGTGTACTCATCATTTAAACATATGTTGAGACATTTTAGTAATTCATTTTCTTTACCCTTCTGGGTTTTTTTTTTCTTCCTATAAAAAGCAACTTGGGTTTTCACTCAGCACCAGCTGCCAACTATAATTCAAAAGAGTCCATGCGTATGTCAAGTAAGTGAGTTGGTCTTGCGCTTGCACTTGCAGTGGCTTAAAACATAAAATGTGTAGTACTAGTAGCCTGCACGATAAGCCTGTGCAACTAAATTTCCCTTAGGTAGCTGAAACAAGTTAAAGTTTGAATTCAAGTTTTTATACTGCTTTTGACCGCCCCCGAAAGTGAAACCGAATTCCACGAGTTAGAGTCGAGCGAAGATAAGAGTGGATTTCTGAGAAGGAAACGTTTTTTTTCATAATTCTATATGCACATCATAGAGCGTGTTTAGTATTTAAAAGCAGCAAAGCTAGGTATTAATTTCTTTAAATTTAATGATAATTTACTGTTTCGGGAACCGCAAAAATATCAGAAAGTTGAGAAGTCTGAGAACTAGAGCTGTTGCATTTACTGCAGTAAACTAGTAGGCCTAGTCCTATTATGGGGAAAAGATGGGAAACTTAGCTTTTACAATATTCTGTTTAAACAAGATAAAGGATTTTGGTACAATTTGACATGAAAACATTGATGCACGTGTAATATAAAGCACCGTTTTGACTTTTATCAGGCTGAAATAAATGGACCAACACTATTTTCATCCCTTCAGACCACGTCCTTGTGCCATTCACTTCAGTAAACCCTAATGACGCTGAAAACAATCATGGGAGTCTATTGATGAAAAAGCGGTTATTTACACAAGGTACATGATAATTATAAGGGGAAGCTAAGGGGAAGCTTTAAAATAATACCTATGTGATTTCATTACGAACCTGTCTTTTCTCACCCACCCCCTTACTTTTCCACCCATTTCTCAGGCACGTAGTTTAGGATCTAGAAATCTGTCACCGGAGATGGAAACTTTTATGTCAACATCATCGGTCGTTATTTGCTTATTAAAACGATGAGTCGAGTTAACTCCTTCTTTCTCCAGCTTAAAAGACAGCAAGAAAGCAGTACAGTGAAAGACAAGATGGAGGTCGAAGAAGGTGTGAAGAGCGGGAGATAGAGAGAGCAAAACACGGGAGAAAATTAATAGTGAGGTATTCAGTGATAAAGAAGGGAAGCCAGTGAGAGGAGACAGACATTGAGATATAGGGAAGGAGAGAGATGGAAAGAGAGAGAGAGAGAGAGAGAGAGAGAGAGAGAGAGAGAAAGGGAAAAAGAAAATTAGTAGAACATTGGGTGATTAAGCGTAGAACAGGAGAAGGGGAAAAGAAAAATTGAAGATATCAATTATTAGAATGGGAGCTGTTTCAGGACTGACCTCTCATGTTTATAAATTTAAAAAAATGGGCTCACCAGCAAACTCTTCTAATTCTGTAGGCGAGGTAATATATTCGAAGAAGTGCTGAATCTAAGCCTAAAAAACTCACCGTTGCCCAAGGGGAATCAATAGAATTCTGTTAAAGTTCATGGAACAGCCCTATAAAGTTGGTAGAAAAGAGAAAGAGAAAATGGTGGAGGTGGACATGAATGTCGCATGCTGTGTGATTGCAAATTTTCTTGAACGGCTTAATAATCAAAAGCTTATAATATACGGTAACCAAAACCTTGGCAAACCCTTTACCACCGTTTGCTCTTTACAAAGGCTTTATGTTACTATTATCCCTATTGTAAAAATTCTTCACACCGGCATCTACTCGAAAAGAAGAAGAGCTTTTGTGTTTGCCAAGCGCGTCTTATCTTACATTCACGTGTTAAACAGTAGCGCAGGTTATAATACCTTATTGGAAATGTTTTCTTAATCTTGAGCTAATAGGAACATGCAATGACACTTGAGGTTGAAGGTTATAGCCGTTTGAAGTTAGCAGGGTTAGGACGTGTGAAATTTCAGAGGGGAGCAAGTTGAAAATTTAGACGAATACAAACGTATAAAGTCCTTAGCAACCATACCAATTTAATTAAACACAAAAAATATGAAATTTCAACATGAATCAGGTGTGCATGTGACGCCTGTTAAGAAACGGTTTTAGTGCAAAAATCTAAAATATAAAAGTTTGACACTGAACACCCATTAAACTTTGAAAGCCTTTATCTCAAAACTAGACCTTTCAACTTAAGACATATTTGGAAAGAATGCGAGAAAGAATAATATTGTAAGCCATTGTCATTTAACTGCAACTTATGTGGAAGAAGTTGCATCCACCTTCTACCTTTGCATAATGCAAAAACAAAAACAACTTTAAAAAAAAATCAGCATCGGCTCCTGTAAGTTTCCAGCAATCTGATTATTTGCACATAACAAATTATTATATAGGTTTGGTCAAAAACTAGGCTAGATATGCGAGCTGCCATGACTTTTCTGAACACCATCTTTACGTCGAAACATCTCTTTACATTTTAAAGAAAAGTGAACTGAGTCCTCTTGTTTACTGAGATCCTTTCACAAAACAGCTTTTGAACAGTGAAATAAGACTTTCTCGGAAACTTTTTAACTTAAAATTGCAGCCTAATTTTAAAAATCGGTATAATATGATTTTCTCTCTCTCTCTCTCTCTCTCTCTCTCTCTCACTCTTTCTCTCTCTCCATCTATCTATTTCTCTCTCTCTCTATTTATCTATCTATTTCTCTATCTATGTATCTATCTATTTCTCTCTCTATCTATCTATTTCTCTCTCTCTCTCTCTCTCTCTCTCTCTCTCTTTCTTTCGCCCGTTTCTCCTTCATGAAAATGGTAATTTTGTTTTGTTCCTAATTTTTAACCCATTAACATTGTTTTCCTTTTTTTTAGTTTGTCTCACTTTAAAAGTATGCCTCGCAATTAGACTACGCCTATAATACAAGCTACATTCTGTTAAACTCTAAAGAGAGAGAAGAAAACCTAGTACTCTATATCATTTATTTTATTTTCCCTGACACCTCTAAGTAATAGCATTCCTCTTCGCATTCTTTCGCCGCTCCACATTAAGAGAAGACGTTTATCGTATTTTGCGGTGAGCCATGAGGCATTCTTTGCCCACCATCATAAAAAACGCCTGCGTCATCAGCGGCTTCCCACAAGAACACAAATTACCTGGATAAGGAAAAGAACGACCGTAATGCTATAATTGTATTTGTTTTATTCCCCCCTCCCCCCTCCTTTTCTGCTTATTCATTTTGGCGTGATAAAAATGCTTCTGTGGAACTTCTCTTATTGCATAATATGCCTAGTGATAGACCCACAATAGTCTTAACGCTATAATTTTAGACCTGTATCATTTTGGCTAAACGGTAGCATACAAGAATCTCGCGTGAAAAACGATGCTATTTTTATAGACTGAGTGGATAGAGAAGGAACCAATACTAAACAAAAAGGAAAATCTCTCCAAAATTATGCGACGCATTACGAAGAGAAATGTGTGGAACCAAAAGAGGCACAGATATGGGAAGAAGAAAAAACAGAAAGAGTTGGAAAAATCTATTATTTTCATCGAGTGGTAAAATTTTAATATTTTCCCCAGAAGGGAAATAAAACACGAGATTTTGTCTCTTCGTATGATAGGCATGCGTCACGCAAACTGCTCTTTCTAGAATGTCAATAATTATTCCCTAGATTGATGAATCCTGCACGTATGTAATAGAAATGTATCTCAAGAAACCGCATTTTTTTCAGGTTCGTATTTTTTTTAAAGTCTGTTCACAACTATAAAAAATATAGGGGGAAAATCTTACTTTCAGTTCAGATCTCGTTCTTTTGAATTATGCAAGAATAAACCATTATTTCTATCTTATATTACAAGCAGAGCGTACAAAATTGGTATCAAATATGTACATCGTAATATTGTACCATCTTTGACGGTTCCGTTGATTCCGGTGCATATCGATCACACATTAATTACAAAATATCAGTAAATTTTTCATGCTCTTACTGTTATAACTTATTTAATTAATTTCATCTACTCTTAGGCTTTTCATCGCAATATGAAAAGACAACAAAATTCTAGGAGCGAACATTTTAATTGTATCAAAACTAGTCCAATTGAAAAATTTGAATATTGTACATCCTGCCTTTAAATGTAAAATACCAATTATTTTGTGTCCACCAGAAATTTTAAAACTGTGCCCTCTGTGCCATATAAAATTTTTAAGTCAGGAAACACCTGCTTCCATTAATCTAGAGCAATTCACTATCAACATAAAGGGTATGTATTTTGTTGCGCGGCAGAACTGTTGTTTTAATAATAAATTTGATCTCGTACAGTGTGGCTGGCACTTTACACAACACGTTACACCTGCTGAGGTGCAGCAGTCACGTGACGCCCCTGTTTCACATGCACGTATTACGCTACTCTTAGGTCGAAAACGAGATACGGTAATGTGCATGCACGATCCAATGCCAGATACAAACATGTATACACGAGTCAGTTCACATTTAGGTATTCAATGCATGCGTGCATGGCTATCTTTCTCTCTACCTATGCGTGTTAGTACGTCATGCCGACTTATAACTTTAGTTCGCCAGTTCGGTTAGGTGTCTGTTGGTAGTGGTCTTGTTAAAAGTTGATGTGGTTTATTATAAACCTTTGTGTGTTTGGTTTATTGTAAACTTTTGTGTGTGTGTGTGTGTGGTTTATTGTAAACTTTTGCGTGTGTGTGTGTGCCTATGTCGCGATATCAGAAAGGGTTTTTTGTTTAGTTTTGTTTTGTTTTCTGTTTTTGTTGTTGTTGTTGTTCATTGATTGGAGCGAATGTCTTGCTTTTATCGCTGCTACTGCTCTTGGTATTTGCGTTGCTGTCAAATTCCGATAATTAAATCAACTGACATTCAGACTATCCTTTGAATTGACATTCTAAGCTATCTTTTTAAAACAAAACCTAGACAAATCAAAGCAAAACGAAACCGCACTTAACTTCCTACGAAAAAGGCACAAATTATGCAACAAAGACACAAAACTCTGGAGAGAACCTTTAGTGGAACGTCAAGGATGATGAAATGCAAGAACAGAAATCACCAATTTGCAGGGGGGGGGGTGTTCATAATCA
Organism: Elysia marginata; assembly: GCA_019649035.1. Taxonomy (NCBI): domain Eukaryota; kingdom Metazoa; phylum Mollusca; class Gastropoda; family Plakobranchidae; genus Elysia; species Elysia marginata. The sequence goes on along the minus strand of BMAT01009815.1, from coordinate 79,157 downwards.
ATTACTTTACATTCCTCTGGAGATTGTAGCTTTCATAACCAAAATGCGGGGGGGGGGGGGGGTAATAATCAATTACTTTACATCCCTTTATAGGCTGTAGTTTTCAGAACCAAAGTACATAATGTAAACAATTTTTCCACTATGAACAGAGAAGGGTGTATTTCATTTCTTATTAACTTGAAACACACATGTCCAGATTTTGATCTCTAAACGTTCCAACCAACGTTTACGCTGTCCAAACAGGAAACAGTTTCATAGTGTTGAACAGGCGTGCTGTAAATCAGGCTGTCTTGGAGACAGAGCACCTGTCGGACCTAGATCGACATAATAATAAGGTCTACCAGCAGCTCTGACCTCTGAGGCTGAGTAGCCTCGGGTAGCGAGCGCTCAGTGAGGGCCAGAGTGAGCTAGTTGAGGGTGCGGTGGGCCGCGATGTAACTGTACGTTAAGTAATCTAGATCTAAGCTTAGTTGTTGGAAAACATGGGCTTGTGAGCAACGGCCGCCGAGCCCTTAGCTCATTTAGATACGAAAGAAAAAAAAAGCCATAGAAAGGTCATAGTTATGCTAGATCTACCCTTCAGCATCAGTTTCTTTCCCATTGTTTTGTATCATATGTTTGCTGTTTTGAAAGATGAAGAAAAGGATGGTGTTAAATTAGGATTTACACAACGAAGTGGTAGAGTTTTTTTAATGCTTCGGGAAAATCTGTTGTGGTGAATTCATTTGCTTAACGAAATTATTCATGACATATCACTGACTTGTTACTTTTTTAAAAACTTTTTATCACAGGCACGGTCATGGTTGTACTATCGTTTATAGCGCAACGCGGTACGGAAACCTTCCTGATTCATGTTTTCCTGGCTCACAATAGCGCTATGGCTCGGCTCAGACTAACTAACATGGCTCTTACAAGACCTGTTCAGAGTACAAGGTTCTACGATTACTATGGTTGATTAAGTGTTCCTCTAAAGATCCCACTCGTCAGGAGTTGCAGGGCTATTCAGTGTTTACAAAACTATGATATCACCATGACTCTAAGAGGAATCTAATTAAGAAAGATATTTTTTTGGTTTAACAAGAGCAGACGACAGTAAACAGTGGCTAAATGGTAAAAGCGACCAAACGGATTTATTGACAGGTTTGAAAATCAACAGTTCCAGCTTGCACATTCTATCGTAAAAAAAAAATCGGTCAGTCTTATAACCATTTCATATGTCGACCGTCACGTCAATCACACATTTATGCACAGATCTCTAGATCGGATATAATAATATGACAACATAACTGCTTTGACCTATGATGGGTCTAGAGTTTCTACTTATAAAGTCCGTTTGCTGCACAACTGTGGGGTCGTTTGGTGGTATTAGGCGTCTCTTTTCATGCAATGTTTATCACAGTGACAACATCCTCTCTTTCCCTTTTAATAACAAAAATCAGTTTTCGTAAAACATGCCTCAATAATTAAAGCATACGACTTTACTTCGAGGTCTATAAAACTATTGATTAAACATATCCATCAATATAGGGAGGTACACTTTTGTACAGCCAGCTGCACATTACAATTGAGTTCTCAAACAAGATGCTCGAATGATCGAATGATTATTGAGAACTACCCTGAGAGCGGCTTATGGGACGTTCTTTACATGTAGTTTCAAACTGCAACTGTTGGGGTGCATCCAGCTGAGAGCTGTCAGACCGACTTGGCCCCAGATAACTAGATCTAGGTGTATACATTATCTAGAACTCTGCAGAGAACCTCCCACTGATAGTCCAAACATGTCAGTGTGGCGAGAGAATCTACCGCGGGGAATGACTAGATAATACTCTGATAGTCCTGTCCAATAAAGAGAAAGGGGGGGGGGGGTTGATGAGAAAGGACTGTTTGGGTAAAGGAGGGGGAGGGGTAAGCTAATCACGTAACTGGAAGTAATAAAGTGATCATTAACGATATTCTTTGGCCTCTTTGAAGAAAAACTGTTGTTATTATGTTTAGAAGGTGCTTCATGTACCCTCTTTAGCTGGGACCTGCTCGACAGACTTGGGGCTAAAGAGTCAAGACCAGCTTGTAGAAAATACATTTCACCTTAGACCAGTTTGAAGAAGATACATCCCACCATATACCAGCTTGTAAAAGATACATTCAGCATAGACCAGCTTGTACTGTAGAAGATGTGCTTCACCATCCTATATTATGAGTTCAATATAGGCAGCTGGGTACCCTGCGAATAAGATGACATAGGTCTTTTTAACCTTGGTTTCCTTTATTTTTATTGCGATCACTCCTTTTAAGTTGCTTTAGCATCTCTCTCTCATGCGAGGTTTACCAAGAAACGATGGGATTTAAAGCTCTGAGATTAAAACATCTTGACATCTGTGTATACACGATTGTTTGAAGACCGCCAGATTTAGATAGACTTGACCCCCAGGAAGGAAGACCTGCTGCAAGCGGGCAATACTATTAAGGTGTTTGCACAGTCTTGCACTGGTCCGGTCGGCAATCAAAAAGCCATCTTTTTTCCCAGACCTTTGGCAGGTGGCGGATATCTGGCAGCCGCGGCTAAATTGACCGAGATATTCACTTTTCATTAAATTTTGTTGCATCTCTTTTTGTCTCTCTGTCTCTCTCTCTCTGTCTGTCTCTCTGTCTATCTCTCTCTCTCTCTCTGTTTGTCTCTCTCTCTCAATTTAGCTCTCTCTCTCACTATCTATCTATCTATCTATCTATCTATCTATCTATCTATCTATCTATCTATCTATCTATCTGTCTATCTACCTATCTACCTTTCTTTCTGCCTAGGTTTTCTCATCCTCCATTTCGGAAAAATCGCTATTAGACTTGGTTGTAGTTGTTTTTTTTAATTTAAACAAAACTTTAAGTCATGGCAAAGAGTGTAAAACAAGCAAAATTTTTTTCTAATGTCACTTAAGACAAAAAGCAAAAAATGTTAACAGTAAATGGTTGCGAAAAAGGCAATTAGTTTACATTTGCGCCTATGCACAAAGATCATCCACAGAATGGCGGCTTCTCAAATTGTTAGGCTTATTGGTCTAAAGTAGCGGTAGCTTGCTTGCTCTTGAGTTAAAAAGAAATTGTGCAAAAGCACCGAAAATAAAAATTTCATGGTTGTTTTATAGAAACGTGGTAGCAAAACTAAAACTTTACATTGAGGGTTTTTGTGCTTTAATATATGCCGTCTTCGTCGTCGTCGTCTTCTTCTTCTTCT
>BMAT01009815.1:27261-47382 GCA_019649035.1 Elysia marginata | reverse complement strand
CCCCCCCCCCCCCAGGACCCCATCAGCAGCAAAAAGCATCTTTTGTCATGTGCACCAAAGCGCTAAATCTTTGCGGTAATTGATCATAGCTTGGTGGGCCATCGGCAAGGGCTCCATCAAACATAGTACCTTTACTATTTGTTCACTCTTTATGGATTGTGCGTTTACCCAATCCTACCACGCCTCTGTAAATCGGCCTTCGATTATTTGCAAAACAGTAATGGGAAATGAACGTGGTTGGCTTAATACAATGTCTTTATTGAAAAGCCTCCTTTTCTCACCCAACACCCCTTGTTGCCTACCTTTTTTATTTTTTCTTGCGCCCTCTTAACATCTTCGAGAGTTGAATATCAAAACGATCTAAATAACAGTAGTGTTTATCTCATCACTCAAAGATATATTTGACGCAATATTCTTTATTTATAGTTGTTGTAGTTGTAATCATTAAAATGTTTAAAACGACTAAGCTTTTTGGGAAAGCATTCTGAAAAACTTGACAGTTCAAAAAGAGTATTTATTAAAACAGAGGCTTTCATTTAAACTGTAAAAAAACAGAGCTTAGCTAATACGTTTTTGTCCAAGGATTGCTTTTTTTTAAAATAAATTTATTCTTTATTAATCTAGTTTTGTTTTCGTTTCCCGAATTTCTTTTTCATTTAGTCCTATCTAGTTAGTCGGACTCTTAATCCACTATAACTGTACACAACTATCACAAAATCCTCTTAGCTAACTGGGATATCTTTTCAGATCAACTCGGTATCAAAACTCACAAACTTATGTTTCTTTTTTACTGCAGAACCGCAGCGTTTACACAACCGAAATTCTGTACTTCCTCCTAACTCGTGTCAAACTATGTGGAGAAAGCAGCGATCGGTAGCTACAATTTATACAAACGCACCTGAACCAAATTTAGCCGACGATAAATGGGGGAATCCGTGGGGATATAAAATAAGGGGAAAAGGGCATTATAAAAATAGAATTGTACAAGGTCACCAAGAGAAACAAAGAAAACAAAGGTGAAAGCTTTCTGTGGCAGATTGAAGGCGATCGATGGTCGACGCTATGGCCCGGTGAGGAAGGTTATTCATAGATCGGGAAAACTAGAAAAGTAAAAATAGATTTTCGCGTGAGTCACTGTCATCGCCCGCGGCAGCACATGGTGAGTGACAATAGACACCAGACGCTCGTGATCTGGGGTTTTCGGGTTGTCTTGCGCTTGCGCATTAGAGACACGCACCAATGGCGATTCCCTATTGCTTGGGTTCGATCGCAAGCACGAAAGCAATCCCCCAAAAATTCATAGTTAAGTTTAGGCTAGCGGAAATAGGAGAAAAAACCTCACACATATCAAAGGACCAGTTTGTATTGTTGCAATATCTCACTTCCTGTTTCCCGTTAAAAATAAAGTAAACCATCGAGCATATAACGCAAGAGAACCTTGTAAGTTGTTGCGAAAACTTGTATCGGTCATACTCGGCTTTTGAAAAGCGAGACTTTGCTTACTGTTTTTTTTTTTTCGCCACTTTCATTTCTCTTGAATTTGAAGTAACTCAATATTTACTCTAACTAGTCTATGAAAGAGAATGGAACTCTTTATACGCTATACAATTGATCTAATGAAATAAAGATTGAGAAGTATTATTATGCTCCTCCCTCCCCCTCTCTCTCTCCCACTCTCTCTCTCTCGTTCTCTCTCTCTCCCTCTTTCTCCCCTCTATCTTTATCTACTTATCTATCTATCAATCACTCTATCTCTAATTCAACACTTCGTCTTTGTTATCCCATCCCATTTTATTTTCAAATTTCATTTCGTCTATTTCTATTTTAGATGTCTACTTACAAACTTCAATACATATTTTCTTTTACTTTCTCCTTCAACTAATAACTAACTACATATCTATCCGTTTATTTCTATTCCAGGTATCCGCTTACAAATTTCAGTTCATGTCTGTCGTGTTTATATCGTATGCATATCAATCTATGTTTTAGGAAAGTGTGGAAGGCAAGAGAGGCCGTTGGAGACCCCCTAGGGAAATGTTTGACGATACAAAGACGTGGAGTGAGATCACAGGAGTATCTGAATCTGAATTTGAGAGTAGTAAAGTGCACAGGCTTGAGCACGAGAAGTTTGGCCTGCCATTTCAAGTTGATTCCAGGAGAAATTTAATGATGATGATGATAATGATGATGATTATGATGATGATAATGATGATGGTGATGATGATGATGATGGTGATGATGATGATGATGATGATGATGATGATGATGATGATGATAAGTCTGCCTCTCATTGCCATAATTTCATTAAAGGCTAGAATGGGAAAAACATTCTTTACTCCTAGCATGATAATTCTGATCTGCCTTTCACAAACATGCTGTTGTAATGTACATAAATTGTAATAATAAAACAAAATATCGGTCGGTGTCAAGGTGCTTAAATTAAGAATCGATTTGCACTGCTGAGCTCGATCAATCATTAATACGCCTAGTGTCAGACCGATGGTATTGGTTGGTTGCATAAAGTTTACCCTGTGGTTTCACACGCCAAGGTCACTATGCTATTTTCTCTATTTGATACCACGTAGACACTATAACCACAAGGCTCTATATTTTTTCCTTGTATGTTAAATACCTGAATTTTACAGGGAAATACTTTATGGATCTCTCTCCGCATGGAAGTTTTTTTCATAGGTCTACTCAAATCTTTCAGGATAAAAAAACAAAGCTATTTCTCTGGAGAAAACTGAAGAACTGCTCCCCCTTCTCTTTCTTTCTCTCTCCTCTCTCTCTCCCTCTCTCTTTTCTCTTTGTCTCTGTCTCTGTCTCTCTCTGTCTGTCTGTCTGTCTGTCTGTCTGTCTGTCTCTCTCTCTCTCTCTCTCTCTCTCTCTCTCTCTCATTTTACGCCATATTTCTACACGCACAAGCACTGACACAGACATACAACACATGCTCATTTAGCATCTTTCGAATTATGTGATGGTGTGTGTATGGATAAAACGCTCAAATCGATAGCGCAATTGAAATTGCAGCTGTAACTGGGTATTATCCTCTACAACTCCCGGGGCTGAAACAGAAGGGTAGAAGGGTGGGATTCAAGGACACAAAGCATTGCACCGGGATCAGCACAATAATACCGATTACTCTCCTTTCGAAGAAAAAAATAGAAAGGTAAAGAAAAGGCAGTTTTTTGTGTTTTCGTGTGTTTAGAGACAAGATTTGTCTTATATGAATCAATAATTATAATCTTTTTTCCGGATGGGTGCCTGGAGCTGAAGACATAATTGGTGGATATAGAAATGAGAGCGAGAACGAGATAGAAATGAGGGGGGGGGTTGACTCAGATTATGGCTAGGCTAAAGGATACATGTAGCTTGGTACATGGGGAACGAGAGAGAGAGATAAAAGCAAATGGAGAAAGAGAGAGAAGGAGAGACATCAGACAAAGACAATGAGATACAGAGAGACGCAGAGATACAGAGAGACAGACAAACAGACAGAGATATACAGAGAGAGACAAAGATACAGAGATAGACAGACAGACACAAAGAAAGACATGGCTAAATTTCCCCTGGTGGGCAACAGCTTTTTTTTCATTTCTATTGCCGGCGAGATTATGAAACTCTATGGTAAGTAAACTGTAATATTTTAGATTTTCATGAAACCAAGAGAGGTATGTGTTATTGAAAGTTGAGTCATGAAATCAATTAGCATGTCCCACATCCTGCAAGTTGTCACTTGATAGAGTGAGTTAGAAAAGTTTTGTATTACACGAACCCAGATTTATAGATATGATATTTTTCTTGCTTTTTTTTCTTCTTCTTCTCCTTTTTCTTAGAACTTCTTTTTCTTCTTCTTCTTCTTCTTCTTCTTCTTCTTCTTCTTCTTCTTCTTCTTCTTCTTCTTCTTCTTCTTCTTCTCCTTCTCCTTCTTCTTCTTCTTCTTCTTCTTCTTCTTCTTCTTCTTATTATTATTATTATTATTATTATTATTATTATTATAACTATTATTATTTTGGCAGGAGACCGCTGTTTTTACATTAAAAGGCGATGACCGCATGAAACATTTAATTACCTATGCCCCACGACAAAGAACGCTGCGTAAAAATGATACGATTATGGAGCTTTTCTTTTTAATATACAAACGATTTACTAGGGCAGATTGCAAAACAAAGAAATTATTATCGCTCAAGACCAAATATAAAACTCACAAAAAAAACGAAGCGAGGTTTTTGAAGAGATTTACTTGGGGAAAAAAAGAAAGAAGGTGACGGAAAAGGTTGGTCGAAGGCAAAAAAAAAAAAAAGAAACTATTAATTGAGAGAAGAATCTTCACAAAAAAGAACTTAGGAAATAGACCTGTAAATACATAGCTTTGAACGTGAGAGGGCACAGGGTGGGGATAGGAGTGAGGACGGAGAATGGACATAAAATGATGACATAAACTGTATGCATTGAACATGCATCTATGTGCTAAATGTGTGCTTTAAAATGGTATCTAAATACGCCCCCTCAGGTGTTTTTAAAGATATATTTAAGATTAACTTCAGATCCTGAATGGACTCAAACTGCCCGTGCTCACCTTCTTGGCAAGGCGGAGTCTCCGAATCAAGGCTTCCATACAAGCGTGCCTGAACTCTTCCTCTATACCGCGGTATTTCTTTTCTACACGCCTGGGGACATAGAAAAAGGCAAAACAGATATACCAAATGCGCGGTACGGACAAAGTTTATTATATATATAAGAACTGTCTAAGTGTAGTTAGCGCATATATATATATATATAGATGATGCGATTGTGACTGATACAAAGTACCGAAGCTGTATAATGGAATCAGAAGTAATTGAGGAACACTGTTGATTCAAGGGAAAGAACTTTAGAAACTAACCTCTAATATTGTTTTGGTAGTTATTTCCCTTTTAAGTGTATAAACTATAATTAACGTTACTGTCCTCTGCCATGTTGTCCTTTCATGACTTCAAAGACAACTGGCAAATCTTAAATAGGAAAAATTTTTGTATGAATTATCATTAGTATCAGTTAGTTCAGTTCTCACTTTTATTTGTATTATATTTTTTAATCACTTACGTGATATTGGCTGACAGCCACTCAATATGACGCTGGGGAAGCAAAAGTAAAGTAAAGTTTTGAATAAAAAGGCAATTATAAATTGTGGCATTAAAAAAGACAACTTAAGTTCAGGTCAGTCCTAGAGACTCGACTTAGGGAGGATGACTCCAAGTAATTTCCATAGACCTCCATACATCTCTGATAGGTGGTGACAGATTTGCAGGTTTGAATAAAGGTTTGTAGCGACCATTTTATCTAATACGAACTTCTGAATTGTTATGATGATAATGATGATGATGATGATGATGATGATGATGATGATGATGATGATGATGATGATGTTTATGATGATGATGATAATTGTTCGTTGTTGATGTTATTCATATCGAAATTTTCGATACATCAGAGATATAAATGTACATGTATTTTATCCTGTCTAAAACCACAACTTGCAATTTAGGAACGACTGACGACAAAATCCGACTGCTCAGATTTGTCTTTTTAACACCTTCACCATAACATCTACGATAAGTACATATAACGTTGTGTGCATTGTAGCAAAGAATGCTGTTAGTTAACAAAAAAAGCGTTTTTTTTCCCTTAAGCGTACATATATTTGGCGGAGTTAAAAGCTTGCCCGCAATGCCATGATAAACTATACATACTATAGTCTTCTTTTCTCTACTAGCAATTTTTCAAAATCAAAGGGTCTTTTACCTAATTTTTTTAACAGGCCATACCAACCAAATTTGACATATAGAGTAGCAGCTGCCATAAATAATGCGTCATCCCAGCACTTTTACAAGAGGTTTTACCACCAATTCTGTAGCAAGGGCTCATTCAACACCTCATAAAGTCGTAGAAGAAAAACATCAAACTGGTCAAACCAGGGTTTGAACCCCAGAATCTACTGATTTAAAACCGAAGTTTCTAATCTCTTCACATCTTTTAAATCTTTTCTCTTTCTCTTCTATCCTCTCGAACTCCTCCTCCTCCTCTTCTTTTTCTTCTTCTTCTTCTTCTTCTTCTTCTTCTTCTTCTTCTTCTTCTTCTTTTTCGTCTTCTTTTTCGCTTTCTTCTCCTTCGTCTTCTTCTTCTGTAGTAAGATCATCTAAAATTCTTTTGTCTGTCCGTCGATTTGAAATTAGAGAAAAGAAATGTATTTCGTGTTATGTTTTACGGATACTTTTTTTTATCCCTCCATTTGCGGATTTCCCACCATACTCACTCTACTGTGACCAGGTTCCGCCAGACATTGGGCGAGCTCACGCTGAAACATGACCATTCTTCTTCTCTCTCCTTCCAACAGCCGCACTGTCACCTGCCGAACACGAAACAATACAAAACAGTCACTCTTCTATTGATACACCTTTTAAAGGCTCGAGGTGTCTAAAAGAACCTTTAGGTTAATGCCACTGAAAACGATTTTAACTGAAAGGAAATGACGCGCGCCATAATGGACTTCCTGCCGCCATATTTGATTAAATGTGTACAAAAGTTTTACAGGGTAATCCTTAACAAATTCTGAATTATCTGCTGCCTATATCATACTCTTTCGTCATTTTGTTTAACCTTTGAGTGGATTAAGATCAATGTAGTATGTGTTATTCTTGATTGAAATACTTTAGTCTTTCCCTTTGTCAGACATTGACGTTTTCTCGTTGTCACCTAGCCTAATTCTATTGAATAAGTCAGGCTTAGTATGTACATTAATATGAAGTTTCTATAATCTCATTTCGCCATCTTCCTTGCACTTTTAGTGATAATACACCTTTATTGTATTTATCAGCAACATGGGGAGGGCGGCAGATTTGGTCTTAAAAAAATAAATTACCTGTGTGAAAAACTTATTAACAATGATTATTGTTTTCACTATTATTATTATTTTTTCCCATTATTACGGCTCTTATCTCATCGATAGAGCGGTTAAAAGTGTAATTAGGTGTATCGAAGTAGGCTTTAAAGCAGAATAGGCGGGAAAAATTCCACCTTTGGTGCGGTTCAGGAGTTCGACGTATGGTACCTACGGCACCCACCGCCTTGCCACTGAGAGAAAGATAAGTTAGACATGTATGTACCATCACTACTGCGCTTCTTGAAGATAAAATACATACCCTATTATTTTTCTTACTGCCTTAAGTTGAAATTGAAGATATTGGTGTGACAAAAAGCTAATTTTCTCTGCTTTTAAATACAACAAACAGAAAAGCTCTACAAAGTATCATGCTTCTGCGTGAAGTTATAGCCGTTTGAACTCGGCAGGATTAAGACGTGAAGTTTCAGAAAGGAAACAAAGTTGTGTTTAAAGTTCAGACAACTGTAAAGGTGTAAAAGCCGTAGCAAACATATTATTTAAATTTAAGCTCTTAAAACATGAAATTTCAACATAAATCAGGTGTAAAAACTCTTCAGAAATGGTTTGAATGTCAATAACTAATATTTAAAAAAATCGACTTCTGAACCCCCACTAAACTTTGAAAGCCTATTATCTGAAAACTAGACACTGTGACTTAATACTCATTTGGATAGAGAATGTGAGACATTTCTTATGTTATCTTCCTAGCCGTGCATTCTTTGTTGATAAAGTTCCCTTGCTGTTATTGCTACTACTGTTGCTATTTTGGTTAATCCTTTCTAATTTTTTGTTGTTGTTGCTGTTTTCTAATTAGATGGTGTCCAGCGTTTTCCGAGTAAGAAGACTTAAAGGAAAATTTTGTTGAGGATGACCCGCGCGCCAAGGGTGTTTGTTTGCACCTGCACTGAGCAACCTCGCTTGGACAGCTAGAAAGCTCCTCTCGTAGCCTTTAAGACACAATAGAGTGTGAAATCTCAGCAAAGAGGCAAAATTACGGGCATAAAATCAGAAAAACCTGCTACATCCCCTGATTTTCTTTTTGTTTGTTTGTTTGGTCGAGAGGGGTGTGTTGGTACTAGGCAGTCATATTTGATGAAAACATTCCTAGTTTATTTGATACTGTTGTTCACGGCGGTAGGCCTACATTACTAGTGCACTTTGGTTCGGGCTATCTAAAAACACACGTTTTGCAGTACCACTGGCTCGCTGTTAAGTTAAGTGTTTCTGTTTGCACATTCTTCAAACTTGCACTGCCAATAACTGTGACGCAACCAGAGTAAATGAGACACAAGTCGCTCGGACGACTTTAAAGTTGGAGCCTGTTGAAAATCTTCTTCTTCTTTGTTTCTTCGTCGTCTTCTACTCCCCTTCTTCCTCCTTCTCCTCCTCCTCATTCTCTTCTTCTTATTCTTCTTTGTCTTCTTCTACTCCCCTTCTTCCTCCTCCTCCTCATTTTCTTCTTCTTCTTCTTTTTACCCAGCGGCCCGTGAGTGTTAGCTCTTCGATCTTTCCATGAACTAAAGTAGTATTTTGAGGTGTTTCTCTATTTGGTGGTTGTTGATAATGTCGGCTGATGAAGCGAGAAGACACTGCCACCCAGATAGTTAGTGTTCTGTTGTTTCAAACTGCTTATTAAATATAGGAAACATGATTAGCGGATGTTCTTGATTGGTTCGATTAAGATGATGGCTCAGGGGTACATGCTGATTCTTTAGTCTGATTATTCTTAGCTGGTCGCACCTAGGTAGTGACCGAATGTTATCATTTCGTTTTAGTGAGTTCATGTCTTTGTGCACAAAACTCTGCCGTTCTGACCCATTGCCAACAAGTTCAGTGAGTATAAAAGTGTGTAATATAATAACCCCCTTTTCATTCTTCCAAATGGAAATATCCAAGGGTCTAGAAAAGCTATATTGCGAATTATTTGAATCACTAAGCGAGTTAGAAAATATTGATATCAAGGTATGTAATTACTCTGACATTAGCCTTGTTTACCCTTATCGTTTTACGATTGTTAGTGTTTAACGTACGTGTAGGTGTAATACAGGGAGTACAGTGGACGTAGCTCACAAGTTTGATAGACAATATCTGATGCTTACAATGCATTTTTTTTATCTAAAAATCAATTCATAGTTTGTTTGTTTTTTTAAGTTTTTGGAAAGCTAGCCTTTTTCACAAGTACTCCATAACGTATAATTATGAATATATTATGACTTGGTCACATTAAATATTTACAACCTAAATTATTATAGTTTATACGTACCTCAATCAACAGTAAAATGCTTCATTGATCAATAAGATGTAATAGAACTAAGTTTTGGTAGGCCCATGCGTCATATTGAAAATAGAGACCTTTAGCACACGCACCGTGTCTCACTACGCGTTCGTGAAAATCGGGAAAGCAGATTGAGGAAACTATAAAAATAATGAAACCAGTTTCTAAAAATAGACCCACAGACGTTCGCGTCAAACTCACGCGTTGCTGCTTAAAGTCTGTAATTATGTTGCTAACCCGTTTATTACTATTAGCACGATTTTAAGACTACTCTTTTAATGCATACTATTACCTTGAGAGACTTATTTCAAGAAGCCTTTTTTATTAAAAGAATAAGCTCTTCTTTTAGGGTCTTTTAAGTCTATTCAAGTAAGATGGCAACATTATTTTTCCCCTACTTCTTCCTATATCTTTCTTTGATACAGTATTATTTCTTTCTCCTTGTAAAGAACTCACCTTTTTTGTCATGTTGCGCACTCATTTGTAAGAATTATTTATTGTTTTTCTAATTCTATAAAACATTCATTTTACTAAAATCCGGCTACCTTTTTGTCTGAAATTCACAGTATGCAGAAAAAATGTTTTGAGATTGGACGTATTTAGAAATTTTATGGTCATATCATGGAAGAGGGGGAGGGGGTCGCAACGAATCGGTTTCTCGTATAAACCATTTAACAACCCTTCGTTTTTTTTTTTGGAAGATTATGACGAACACGTAACTCACTGGATGAAAATAAGAAATAAATACCCGATGTATTTAGTTAAGGAAAAAAACTGTCGTGTAAATGTACGCATTTTTACTCATGCTTTTTTGATTTTCTTTTTGTTCAAAATGAATAACAAATCTAGAGTTCTTGATTACATTTTGATACCCTGCGCATTTGGTGCATTAGTTCAAATTGATATTGTTGTTATTTAGCTGCTGCATCATGGTTCAAATAGTTCATTGTTGTTTTCAGGTTCCTCCATGACTAAACCTAAGCTACTGACAAGGTTGCAGTATTACTACCCTATTAGCAGACAAAATAATGTGCAGCTATTCGGCATTGAGGCCTTGAAAATTTCTAAATACTAATCAATGCCTTTTATCTATGTGTGTTGGTGGGGGAAGGGGGTTAGAGTTTGCTTGATGTGTTTAAATATGCCTTGCATCCGCAACTTAAAACCAAGTTGTTCTAAAACTTCGATCAATCAAACATACAAAATGTGTTACTAGGAATGGTTTGACCTCCATTTACCACGTGATTCTCACTATTGGTGCGAAATGTTGTATCGAAAGTGCTGTAAAGAGCTTTTTTAAAATAAAGCTGCGTAATATTTTTCCTATATACCCACACCCAAAAAGGTGCGCAATGTGCAAGCAGGAGGGCGGAAGAGATTGGTATTTTTGCAAGACTTACGTGACCCTTCTGAAATATAGGTCAGAAGCATTGCGGATACGCGGTATTTTAAAGTAAGATTTCTGATCTCAGATAAAAGACGGTTAATCCAGATATGCCTTTGCAATTTTCAGTATCTTTACATAAAACGCTGGACGCAATGCGAAAAAAAATATGAAAAAAAGTTGTCAATAGTCTTATAAAGCATAATGGTATTGAATTTGGTAATGCGGTCGTTTCTAACTCTAAAATGATTCACCGCCTTAATATTATCTGTCTCATATAAAACAAAGATAGAGATAGAACAGGAAAATACTGAGGAGCGTTTTTTTTTTCAATTTACTGTAGCACGGCACAATAATTACTTCATGTTTTCTAAAACCTAAACTGCCAACCCTGAAACATAACATGCAGAAATGTTGATACCTCTGCAGCACTTTTGAAAGGAATCATATGCCCCAATAAAAATTCTGATGTAGGCTATGAATAAAACTTTTTATTAAGGCTATTTATCTTAATTGCGATTTAACATTGCCTAGAAAAAAAATCACGGTAATAAAACTCCCGAAAAACCCCGCCTCGTTTTCTAACCTAAGTAAAAACCTTCTGCCTAGACATTGCCTTGACTAAATTTATTAAAATTTTATTCTATCGTTATTTATTTACATTTTTGTAAAACTAAAAGAGTAACAAACTTCAACAAAATCCCTACGCAGACGTTTTCATTTTTCTCGTGTTTAATTGACGTTTTTAAAGCATTCTTTGTTAAAGCAAGGCTTTATTGTTATTTTATGCTCAGTCACACGAGCACAATACTTTCCAGTTGGACATGTCTTTATTTACGTCAACTGATTGGAACAGTTGGAAGTTCCGCCCGGGGCAAGTCTAATCTCGATTCTAGATGGAGAGAGCTGTGAGAGAACCTAACAGGGTTTGCTTGTAAATCAATACGCATTTGGTTTTCCTCTTTACTCTCTATGTCCGTGGCTGATGTCTAAGCGATTAAGTTTTGTTGTATGTGAGCCTGTAATGATTAAACATGTATGTATCCAAGGAGAATAATTACACAAATTGGGGGGGGGGGGAGATAGCAAAACATTCTATGACGTGACATAGCACTCAAATATTGTGTTTGTCATAGATTTAGATCTAGTCGTGCAAACAAAACACAGTAATGAAACAAAAAGTAGGAAACTATGCATGATATTACAGAGCAAAAAAAAATGTGGCGGATGTTCAGACCTTTTAAATGTGGACCTAATATTTTAGGACAGATTTTATATGGTTCGAGAAAAATGGTAGGTAGAAGAACACACATAGGATTATCCGCTTCTCAACTTCGTTTGTTGGATTCTGCAGAATCTAGTTTACATCTAGATCTAAAATCTAGATTGATTGTCTAAAAATTTGACGTACTTCTAAAAATCATTGTAGACAATTTATACTTAGAGCTAGATCTAGGAGATATTTGGTCTAGAGTCTGGATTAAGCCTATATCTAGCGCAGGTTTTGGTCATTTTTCTTCCACTTTAAGCTCTAGGTGTCATGTCTACCTCCGTTTTAGCCTTAAGGCCTCCAGGCTCTGCGTGCAAAGTTTTCTTCCAATTTTTGATGGTGAATGCCATTTCCAGGGTCTATGCAAACTGAAACTTAGGAGAAATGTCTGGAGAGTAGATATGAAAGAGAGATGGGAGCGTGTTTCTGCTTCTAAAATTAAATTTGATGAAGTTTTATTTGACAAGAAAGAGAGAGAAAAGCGAGGGGTTGGTTGGTTGTTTAAATTTTTGACGTCCAAGTCAACTTCGAAGTTATATTAAAGACGGCGCTGGGGACAATTGAAAGCGTGCTGCCACACTGTAATGTAAGGAGCTCTTGCGTACACAACACCCAGTCACATTATCCTGACACCGGGCCGACCAGACTTAACACTGAATCTATCATGCCAGACACTAGGCGGATCAGCTGCTAATACCAATTGTAAAGTCCTTGGTTTGACGGGGGCCTAGATAGCTCAGTTGGTAGAGGCCTCGCTCCATGGCCCAGAGTTCGTGGGTTCGAGCCTCAGCCAAGCACAGTCCGGGCCCCTACTGGTTGGGTCGGTGTCAGTATAATGTGACCGGCTGAGGCTGAGTCATGGTATCCCCGCTAGTCTCTGGGTGGCAGCCCGTACATTGTCATTGGGACCCAAGCCCTTGAGAGCACCTTTGAAGTGGAATTGGGGTTGTAAAAATATCCTTCAATCAATCAATCAATCAATCAAACCTTGGTTTGACTCGGTCAGGGATCGAACCACGCACCTTTCGATCTCTGAGCGAGTGTCTTACCGCTAGGCCACAGAGACAGTAAAGATCAGCCTGAAGTCAATTAACCGTAGCTTTGAAAATGAAATGACTCAACGCGCACTTCAAAAGACATGTCTGTTTCATCTCTTATACCTCTCAACTTTAATAAGTTATCTAGGTCAAGTTTTTACTTACAGTGGTTGCCAAAAGAAATAAAGATAGTTATAATAAGAGTCGATTGAGCGAGAACAATATCTTGACAAAGGATCGAAAGATGCGATCTTTTTATGATGAGATGAATGATTGATTAGTATTATCATCTAAATACGGATAACCATCAAAGAATCACGTCACATAATAATGGTAAGAGAATTCTTTTGTGTTTTTATCTTTGTGAAGAAAAAATCTTAATGTTGCCCGATACGCGGAGACTTTTAAAGAGGATTGAAAGCTTTGCGAACAAAACATAGGCTTAGCGGATTCAATGTTAGCTTTAAGTGCGAGGTCACACGATCTAGGATGCAGTTTTTACAAGAATATTAATTTGTTTAGAGAGATTTTTTTTCTTGGGTTGGGGAGGGGGCGTAGGGGTGTTTGGGCATGGCGCTTTAAAAGTATAACTTTCCTCCTTATTACTCCTTCCTCGATTTCTTCTTCTCTCCATTGATGGGTTCATATCTAGACTTTGTGTTCTGAGGGGAGCGAGCAGCCTGCAGTGGTACCGGGAGTTTTTAGTGTGCATTAATGAGCCAGTAAAAGTGGATCTAAATCAGGTGGATGACGAGATATACATGTATATATATATATACTTATGCTTCATTCAATTGCCGGCCACCAAATTACGACTGCAAAATCGCTTGTATCTCCATGCGACTACATAATGATCTAGCCTACGCATCCCCTCATTATATGAACCAACTATTCTTAGAAATCTTTGTAAGTATATAAAACGAGCTCTCTATTTTAAAATAAAGTTTACTAAATTTGCTTCTTCCGTGTTTATTTAATATCAATAACTAGAATGTAGTCTGAAGATCTTTTATAAAATACGAGATTTGTGATTATTTTCATTGTAAATTGGGCCAGTGGCATTTATCTGTACTAAGCAGATAATCTTAATTTCAAAATCTCCATCGTAATAGTTAAGAGGCATTGGGCAAAATTGAAAACAAAACAGATGAACAAGACAAAGATGGAGGAGAGCGATGTGAAGAAAGGAAAAGAAGATACATTGTAACGAAAAGTGAGAGAAAAGGGATAAAGACATACGCAGGGAGAGGCATAGTCTTTCAGTGAGTTCAGGCAAAGAAACATGCTTGTGAGACGGAAGATGTAAACAGAGAGAGACAGACAGAGAGACAGAGAGAGAGAGAGAGAGAGAGAGAGAGAGAAATAATAGGCAGAGAAACCAATAGGGGGAGCGAAGGGGGTGAGCTATGTCATTGATGTTGACTCCCAAACAAACAAAGGCGAGTTCAGACGAATGAGATGAAAGATCCAGATTGAAAAGAGGTTGACATGGAAGGATGGCCTGCCCTGACCTTAACAACATAAAAGAAAAAGCAGGGGGGGGGGGGAGCGATTGCTGTACTAAAGCAAGATTCGTGACTGTTCATGGTTGGTAGGATACACAGAGGGTGAAGCTATTACCTGGACAACTTCACTAGCCACATATAGTTTGAAAAAATCGGGAATGAAACTAATATATTGCTATCGTTTCTTCCGAAATGAAACATAGAAATCTTTTCCACTTTTTCAAAGGCTCAACCTCTGCTTCAAAAAAAGAAGTCTACAAGGCCGTGTATTGAAACGCACGGCCGGTCGACCTACTAAAGAAAACACAAATGGTTCTACCCTAAAAATTCTTAGAAACACTAAGCAAACTTGAAAATTGAGTACACTGTTCAGAATAACCTTTTCAAAGAGTGCAACTACCACAGCTACTGAAAACTACTTTTAAAACGTTCTCTATTCATAGTTAACACAGCTACATTACGTTTATTTCATCGCCGATTTAAAAATTCACTACAGATTCGTTTCAAGCTTTCTCTAGCACTGAATAATGACCATAGGACACAGTCTGCTTCAAACGAATAGTTAATGAGGTTTCTAATGTTTACTATAAAAGACATGTCTGACTCATAAAAAATTTAGTAAGGTATACATTCCAGCTCTAAGAGTATAGATGAAATACTTCGTCTGTACTCTCTGAGCTGTAATATATACTTCACTAAAAATTAATTTGCTTATCCACAAAGCTCTACTACGACGCTGGTTTAATAATCTGGCTCGTGCCCACGCTGGAAGATTTGTTGCCTTTGAGCATATTCCATCTAACATCCATCAAAAGATAATTCATGGCTGCTTTTTTCACTCTCCTAGCGCGCTAGACAAGGTACATTGAGGGTGCCGAAGCTACTATAAATTGAGGGTTCGAATCATACTAACAGTGAGCAGTTTTCGGCCATTTTCACTTAGCCTACTTCACATGTTTCAGTCATTAAGATTCATCAAAGTTAAGTAGAGATCCAAAGAAGAGCACCTGAGGGGATGTGAAATAGTGGTATTCGCATCTGTAATAGTTCAGAGACAGATTTCAAGGCGATGGCTTTTGAAATCAGAGTAAATATAGATCTGGTTTAATCTACACTTTTTATATTATCAATCTATCTACCTTCTTAAAAGAAACGATGATATTTATTGAATATAAGAGTTTTGACATGGATGTTTTCTCTTCAATTGTTAGTTCATTATGGATATTAATTATTCATATCAAGTGAGGACGTTAACGAGATATGTAAGTACGAATTAACCAAATTGAAAATGCCAGACTATAAAAAATCACAAAGACACGGCTCAATCAGAAATAGTAAAAAATGACATCAACTTATTCAATGAGGTAGTGGAAACCGTACTGGAAGATCCACATGAGTTAAAATCATACTGAAAGACATAGACCAGTGAAAACCGTAGTGTAACTTGTAAGACATAGATTAGGCTCGATTTCACCTGTACCAACCAAGAACCCGCGTACAGTATATTTTAGGGTAGTTCAGATTATTTCCGAACTTATTTTCAAGGAGACTGAGTAAAGAGCGCTTTTATACAGCGCTTATTCACTATAGTGCTCTAAGCGCTTTACATGGGTTCCCAGAGAGGCAGTTCCAAACCAAAGTACCTTCTGAACTCACAGAGGAGCAGCTAGTTAAGCTCATCACTCTAACATTCTGACAAGATCTTTCACTGCCTATAGTCGGGCACTCGTTTAACGCATGAGTGAGGCGAAGAAATGAGTGTAAATAGCCTTTCTCAAGGACTAAACGTCGACCTGTCGAAAGCAGGACTCGAACTCCGGACCTCTCGATCCGTAAGCCGAGCGTCTACCACTAGACCACGACGCCACTGAGCAATTCAGAAGAGCGATCTTTCAAAATTTATACTGCGGCTAGCTTTTTAATATCTCCCAATATCTTTACAGTCAGTCAAGCTTACTCGGTAACAAAACAAAAGTCGTCCGACCTATCTATAAAATGATGTTGAAGTGATTTAGTCTACTAAGATCGTAAATTTTTAATGTGTTATTATGGATGGGCGTGCGTTCAGAACGCTTTTGTGGATTAAAACTAGACGATTTAGCTTACTGCCCATTGTCATTCGCTATGTTGACTGAGACTTATCATGAAAGGATACTTACAAGTGGGTTGTAAATTTTAAATTGGATGTCTATGAATCATGTTAAGCCATCCAAGTAAATCACACAAAAATGACCTGTTCCTGCATATCAGTATATTCATAAGTGATCTGTTAGTTGTTTTGTTTTGTTTTGTTTTGTTTTTTTGGTATAATGGTATACAAGCATGCAGGTGGGAAAAAATTGAAAAGAAATTAAGGTTTGTGATAATAATAGTTTACATCTTTTCAAGGTTGTGAGTGCAGTGTTACCTCTTTTGACTATTTTGTCGGTGAGAGTATAATCAGTATAATATCCTAAAAACAACATTAGTTTGTCGGTGAAGTTATAATCACAATACTATCCTTTAAAAAAGATTAGTTTGTCGGTGAAGTTATAATCACAATACTATCCTTTAAAAAAGATTAGTTTGTCGGTGAATTTTAATCAGTATACTATCCTTTAAACAACATCAGTTTGTCGGTGAAGTTATAATCAGTATACTATCATTTAAACAACATTAGTTTGTTGGTGAAGTTATAATCAGTATACTATCATTTAAACAGCATCAGTTTGTCGGTGAAGTTATAATCAGTATACTATCCTTTAAACAACATTAGTTTGTCGGTGAAGTTATAATCAGTATACTATCCTTTCAACAACATTAGTTTGTCGGTGAAGTTATAATCAGTATACTATCCTTTAAACAGCATCAGTTTGTCGGTGAAGCTAATATTGAGTATACTGTCCTTTAAATAACATTCGTTTGTCGGTGAAGGCATAATCAATAAAAGCCCATCTTAAGCAAGTACTTATTTTCTTATTGCGTCTGCAGATATCCTTTTTTTTTTAAAGAGACATATAGGTAAGCTGTACACAGTAAATGAAAAGCCATTGTCGGTGTTAACAAGCGTAGCCGAAGTGCCTCAAGAATGCAGCATTGGCATGCGCCAATCAATAGAGAGCTTGAATAGTCCAGTGCTGTATCTATTATGCATGAATAGGTCATCTCAGGAAACAATGAATATCAAGGAAATACAATGTCTTTGATCGAACCTTTAACAGACAGTGCAGGAGAAATATGGTGGTATGCCAAAAGAGGTATGGAAATTAGTAAGGAAAACAGTAGGGCCGAAAAAATATTGATAAAATAGGAAGTACCGTACTCAGAAGCATACAATGAAGTGATTGGTCTGCTCGCAAACAAAATGGGAAACAGAAATGCCAGGATCGTGTTGTAGCTAAACTGAAAATTATGCTTGAGGGGTATTTTGCCTCAGGACTATTCAAATAAACAAACCACAGTAAAGAAAACGGGGCAGCTGCAATGAAATTGTTATTCGAAATCCCTTGTCATAATTTTTCTGATCACTTATTCATAGGCTTTAAAAGGCCTGGCTAGATTAACTTACAGCTCGCCGGAATAATAGATTAAAGAGAATGAATAACGTGTGCGTACCGGATTAAACCATTCTAGATCGCACTGTGATGACAAAAGGCCTTTTAAGCGAAATGGGTTTAGGCCTATTGCGTATGATTATTGCCACTTTTTATTACTTTAAATCAAATATGAATGTGAGGATCGTTCTTTGTTGCCCTGAACAAAGTTACCTACTGGAAGCTTTTACATTTATATCTTTTCATCTATGATTAAAAGATAGAGAGTAGGAACTACTAAACTTTGTGGAGCTTTACCTCTATATTTTTTTTCAGACAGCTGACTGTAACATTGAGAGCTCTAAATGATGTACCTAGAGCTTTGCTTATGATGGTCATGTCTAAATCATTAGAGCAGTGCCCCTAACTCATGTTAAATAAAAAAGTCAAAGATTGCAGATGAGCAAAGCATAGTTTCTGGATAAAATGTCCAGTTTTGTAAAGAGGAAAATGGCTCCGTGTCCTGCGGCTAGGAGAGCATACAATAAGTAAAAAACGGTGTCCTTAATGAATTACCGGTACGAAACTTTACACGGAGAGCCTGTCATGCCCTAAGGCTAAAAGAAGAGAAAAGATGACACGCAGAGCCTGAAATGGAAGAAATATGGCTCCAAAATCTAATCAAGATTTAGGCCTAATATAGACTCTAGATCAATCATCCTCTTTATCTTGCTCTAAATCTATTTTATCCAAATTGATTTCTAGGTGTCAGTCAAATTATTAGACTCTTAATCTAAATTTTAGATCTAGATCTAAACTAAATTCTGCAAAATTCAACGATTGAAGCGGGTGAAACTATTTTCAGTGTTCTTCCGCCGTTGGCAGAAGTGTGTAAAATGTGATCTCTCCGTACAGACGAATTCGATGTGCAATAGAGTGCGACATTCATTAAGCCATATGTTGTGCAAAGCACGGGATTTAGAAGTGTGCAGATTTCATGCTCGCACATTTGCACACTTCCATCTAACATTTCAAGGAATGATAATATTACATGAACTAAATTTTTCATTTATGTATTTTGTTTTTTATCTCAAATGACAGGCTATGATTCATTACAAAAATAAATGTAACACATGAGAACCAATATGTATGAACGTAGATCTAAATTTTACTTCAGTAAATTCTCTTGGTCTTGGTTGTAAAGAAAAGCATGATAGACGGAAAGAGAAATCGCCTTTAACGCGGCTTCAGGAAATGGCTAGAATCCCCGAGTTGATAGGTAGGGTCATTCGCTCATGAGCCCAATAGATCTATCTACTCCTCAGCTGCTCTAAATAATATTGCAGTAGAACTAATCTATTCTCGGCTTTCTTGGATCCACATACCGGTATAAGCTAAAACCCTGCTATAGAATCTAGACCTGGATGTACATTTGCAAGATTAATCTTGCAGCAAAAACTCATGGGCTAGGGTCAAAAGAGAATGTGGGAGAGGAAGGGAGAGACAGACATGTAAACAAAGACAGACAGAGAGAAAGGAAGAGAAAGAGAGAGAGAGAGAGGTGGAGTATGATAAAGAGGAGGATAAAATGGTTTTAGGGAGATGAAAAATAAAGAGAAGGCGTTGAGAGAAAACTCAAAGACAGAATATAAGACGCGCAGAAGGTAAGCCTGCCGAAAGAAGAAGAAATGCCCGCTGTAGATAATACAAAATTATGGGGACAAAAAGAAAATAAGGGAACATTTTAATTGGAGGCCAGCTCATTCTCAAATTCCTTATTTAAAGTAATTTCGTTATCTTTGCTTAAACCCGCGCAATTGCGGGCACTTTACTAGTTTATAAATTGTTTTAAATCGTTCCCAACAACCAAACAAGTGGAGCTGAGTTAGCAGGCAGGAAAAAGTCACACAATCAGAGAAAATAATCTGGGAGATCAACTATTGATTAACGCTTTGTATCTTAAACGACTATCGATATTTTGTGGTCGAGTTTAACGCGTTGGTGAGAGAAAATTCTTTTATATGAGATCAACTATCGATTAATGATTTGTAGCTTGAGCAACTATCAATATTTTGTGGTTGAATTTAGCTCTTCTTGGTGTTGTAGGTATAATTTTTATCTCATGGATAGTGTTTTTTTTTTTTTCAAAATTTTCTGCTGATACTGATTTAACTTCGAAAGCTAAATTAAATTGCAGGTAAAGGGGCCTTCCAAAC
>BMAT01009815.1:5495-18754 GCA_019649035.1 Elysia marginata | reverse complement strand
CGGTTCATTGACAGTCGTCTTGAACAGATATGACAAGCTATCACAACATGGGCATGGTCTGTTGGTGCCCGGTACGTAACGCCACTGTATTTCTTCGTGTGATTACACTGACAGTTAGCGATACAATTACAATATCCTCTGTGATTTAATATCTTTCTTCTTTCAGTAGCAATTTTCCCTTAGTAAAGATTATTTGGAGAGCTGCTTAAGAAAGGTTATTTTAACTGATTAGAACCGCTTCCTAACTTTGTGGAGGGCGGAACTTGAGGTGGTCATGAATGGAATGCTTGCCTGATACATCTAAAAAGTTAATTTTAGCAACGTCCTTGCCAGAAAAAACAACCTTATTATTTGGACAAAGACTAATACCAAGTTTTCCAGATTGCCAAATTAAAATATAAAATGCTTTGCTTTCAATGCAATTTATGTCTGTGAACTTTTAGCCGTAAGAAGATGTATGAGAGAGAACAGGAAGTGAGGAAGAAAGTGAAAGATTGAAACTTAGTTCTGTCGTAATGGTGCATTTTTATGCACAGTCTTGTCGGTATATAGCTGCGTATGTTTAATGTGTTTCTGTGCTTGAGTGTGCAATATGATTGTCAAACTAAATGCCATTTGTTTAAGCACCAATGTCCATGCAAAATCTCATCTTATCGTATCGCATCTTCTCTAACTGAGGAGAACTGGTTAAAAAAACACCCACTCAATAAAGGATACGAACAATATTTGAAAGGATTTTCGATAAATAAGAAGAAGATAGATTGCTTAATTTTAAGTTGTATGCGGAGAATGAAATTAACCATGACTGACCCACACCATCCTCTTTCAACTCACATTATACTACCAGCCAGGAGCAACAGACCACTAAACATAATGCAACAGAGGAAGATACAAAATGTCATTCTTACCAACATCGATCAGGCTGCTTTCTGAGACTCCAAAACTATCTTAAAATATTCAGTCCTATACTTATATTACTTGCCTGTTTCAAAATTCTGCACTTTCTGTTATTACTACTTTTCATATGCCGCTTCACTATTATGTTATGTATGTAGATCTATATGCATGTGATTGCTATTCTATTAATTAGTGTACTTGCATAACAAGGTGCCAGTATTCGACAATAAAGCTTATCTCAACTCATCTTGTCTTGTCTTAACCTAATTTGAGATGACTATTTAGACTATTAATTGTCACCAGCTGACATTCGAGTAAAAATATTTTGTGATAGGTTATTTTTTTAAATTTAAAGACTCATATCGTGCTGGTATCCATGCACTGCGCGTCTCTTATAGATCTCCACATTGCTTGAAACCCTTATAGACTTTAAAAGGTCGCATGATAAAGACATTTCACTAATATCATTGATTTTGAAATTATTATAAAGAAAAAGTCAACTTTACTGCTTCTTTCTTATTTGTCATAAGTTTTAGAATACAATGATACATAAAGACAAAGGCAGGTTGAGATGAAAGGGAAAAAAGTTTTCCAAATTTAACTCCCCTCGTCATTTTTAGTGTGTGCGGTGCACTTAGCCACACCAACATTATTTATCTCCTGCTAATATTTATTTCAATGGAAACTTGTGGTTATTTTCATGTTTTAGGCGTTACCTTTAGATTAGATTTTTAATTCTTTTTTTCCGGAGGGTGGGGGGTTGATTTAATTGCGTAATTTAGTACATTTATTATCTATGTCTATTTTACTTAGTGGCTGAATCAATATCCTTTTTTTTTGGTATCCTTGTTATTTCCTTTATTCTACTTACATATTAAGAAAATAAATCCAGGTCAAACCAACTTTTGCTGTTAAGTTATCTTACAAAACTCAAATCTACGCCAAAGTAAAAACAAAATAATGGTATTTTAACTGACGGCATTTTTGCACGATGAGTAATTTGAGCATCAGTCTTCTAGCGCTCACGGCGGCCCTTCCCTGCTCTGAATTTTTAATAAAGAAAAAAAAAACTTTGAAAAGCACGCACGTAGACCGATGTGTAATCGATTTCCTATAAGCCTTTCTGGATGATGTGCCTACTTTTCTTTCAGTCAACATTGGTGGCGGCCGCCTCCCCAACTCAGCGATACATAATACAAAACAATAAACCTACAAAAATATATAGGCCATATTATCTGGTGCACAAAATTCGTGGCGTAGGCAATCTAGAGCCTACTGAAAACCGGAATCACACCTGAATACTGACAAGTTAAACCGAAAAATACCACTACCAAGAGGTTTACTTCATAACTACATGAAGATCTTATTCAAAACATGAAGAGAAGCTTAGAAAAACATTTAATGAGTGTTCGAAACCAAAACTCTTGTGCCCGATATAAAAGGAAAAAAAATCAAGTGGGTGAAACGAATTTTATTTTTAAATACTACCTGTCCTTAAAATATTCCATGTACAAGTCACAGGTTTTTGAGCGAATTATGTTTGTTTACAAGCGGTTTTTTTAAATTGATCACATCGAGGATCGAAATGACAAAGTCAAACTTTCTTTAAATGGGAATATTCTCAAATTCTACTGATTTGGGAGAGAGCATAGTTGTAGAATGACCTGTATCTGTCTTACTGAGCACAAAGATTGGTCTTAATTGTGACTCAATCTTCACATCAAACTAAGCAAAGTAATTGAATAAATGACAACAATTCAAGTTTCACGTCGTGAGTTGAAATTATTTATATAATTATCGTGACAAACGATATGAGACGCTTACTCACAAAAGGTGCCGAAAACTTACGCACAGTTTCACTCACAGTACGTGCCGAAAACCTACGTGCAGTTTAACTCACAGTACATGCCGAAAACCTACGTGCAGCTTCACTTACAACACATGCTAAAGACTTACGCGCAGTTTGACTCAGTACATGCAGAAAATCTACTTGCAATTTCACTCACGGTACGTGCTGGAAATATACGTGCAGATCTAAGTTCACAGACACATATATTTCAAAGAGGGTTATGCCCAAAAAGTGACACATGCTTACACAAAGACACTTCCATAGATATACAGACTCACATATACACAAAAACAAGAATACTCGGAGATACACAATCGCACGACAACATAGAAACGTCCACGGATACGTAAATAAAGACACACCGATCATTCACACAGACACGTCCATATACATAAAGATCTACACAGAAACTTACGTGCAAAGGCATATACGTGCACAGTCACAATTAGTATACTCAAAATTACACGCACGCCCACAGGTACGTACATGATAGAGACAGATATATCCACAAAGACACGCCCCCATACATGAACATCCACAGACAAACGTACATACAAAGACAGTTACACACAGACAAACATTATAACAAAGACGTGTAAATTAAAAGAACTAAACAAAGACAAGTATGCCCACAGAGAAGCACCCATACACTTGAACGCCCAAACAGAACTGTGCGTACAAAGGCCTTTGCTCAGAAACAAGAATGCCCAAAAATACACGTACGTCCACTGACACGTGCTGAAAGACAAGTATATCCACGAGAACACGTCCGTCCACAGACATGTGCACAAAGACAAGTATACCCACGGAGACACGTACATCCACAGACATATGCACAAAGACAAGTTTACCCACAGAGACATGTACGTCCACAGACACGTATAAAGATACAAGTATACCCACGAAGACAGGTACGTCCACAGACACGTATAAAGATACAAGAATACCCACGAAGACAGGTACGTCCACAGACACGCATAAAGATACAAGTATACCCACGAAGACAGGTACGTCCACAGACACGTACAAAGAGACAAATATACCCACGAAGACACGTGTGTCTACAGTCATGTACTCAGCAACAAGCATATTCACAGAGACATATCCATATACATGAACATCCACAAAGACGCGCACGTCCACATAGACAAGCATTCGGTTTCGCAGCTGGCGTTGAGTACTGACGTCACTTACCGTCAACCCGAGCTGTCTGAAGTTTATAGACATTGATTGAGAGATACCGTGAAATTCACTGCTCATGTTGTGGTGTTTACTGCTCAGTGCTCGGAGTGACAGAACGAAACAGTTGTTAAAGAGAGAAGGTAGGAGAAAGGAGAGATTATATATAAACAGTTTGACAAGCATGCACAGAGAGGGCAACTCGAATGACGGACAGTCACATGGGTGGCAGGCCATTAAGAAATAGGGACAGGCAGAGAGCAAATTAGATAGGCACAGACGTGCAGAATTAAAACGTACAGATAATCAGAGAGTGAATGAGTGAAAAGGAGAGAAGGGTAGAAAGGGGGAGAGAAAGAGGCAGAGAGAGACAGAGGGGGGAGAGACAGAGAGAAAGGCACACAGAGAGAGGGAGAGAGAGAGAGAGAGAGAGAGAGAGAGAGAGAGAGAGAGATGGGGCGCAGGAGAGGGAGGGATGCACTGATGACAACCAACGTAGGTTTTATAAAACTTTTAATGCTATTGATTCAAAGAAAGGCCACTGACCCATATCCATGGATTAGTCATTCAAAATAACAAACGGCAAAGCAGCGCTAGAAAAGAATTTCACAGTAGTCTATATTCGAAAAAAATGAAAGAATAAGAAAAGTAATCATTCTGTAACATCTGTTTTTTTTATTTTTTTTTCTCTAGTTTTAATTGTTTAAATAATTATGTGTGTTTTCGATGTTCTCATTTACAGACCTAATAGTTGAAGCACAATTGGCCAACCAAGTCGCGTGCATATCTAAATGTTATTGTTCCTTGCTCAATTTTATCGCTTTAGAGTATTGGTCTGATTTTAAAAAGAAAAAAAAAACGAAGAGAAAAGGTGCATTCGATGTTTTTCTAATTTGCCTTGAACAGAGAAAACTGTCTACTATAAAGTATTCCTAAACCATATTCTAATAATATCAGGCAGAAAGAAAACTGTCTGCTATAAAGTATACCTAAACCATATACTACTAAAATCTGGCAAAAGTTGTCACACCGACTGGTACTAGTACAATCTTCAATACCACAACTGTTTCAGACCACTAGTGATTTTGTGTTTGAGCGCTCGCCTTAAAACCGGCAAGGATTTTCTGTACATTACCTAATAACTAAAACTATTATTCTTCTCTATTTGAGTTTTACCTATTCTAGGTTTATATAAATTATCTGGTTACAAAATTGTTGAGGTCGAGTTCTATGAAGGAATGGGTCATATCAATTATCATAAACTTGCCACGATTTCTGTTTCCTTAAACAGATTCCAGATAAAAACGAGCATACATTCGACTATCCCTTTTTAACGCGATAATCGGATGGGTGTTTTTATATAGTTTTTTTTCTTTTGCTTTTCTTTTTTATTTTATTGTTTTGTTGGGTTATTTTTTACTAAGGCTTGTCTTGCTATGTTTTTATATAATTCCATTTTCTTCAAATCAAACTGTGACGTCCATCACCAGGGAAAGTTGGTAGAGGCATTATGGTAAAAGGTTTATACTATTACAGACATGTATAAGGTATAAGCATGTTGCAAATCTGTCAATGCTGTCTGCTTATACACAGTTCTGTACGTTTTCATAAGCCTAAATATAGGCCTAGTAACTATTAAAGATATGCAGATAACTTCTTGCTTTTTTTATTTACTACAGACGTACTGATTTTCAAAGGGAGGTTTTTCATAAATTTCATAGAATTAATGGAGATATTAAAGGCGCAGTGTTCGTTGCCGACCTGCCTCCACGGCAATGTTTCTCTACAACAATAGAATATCGCCTTGCTGCAATGGCAAATTTCTTGTCTATATCAAGAGGGTTTGACAATTTTTATGTAACCAGTAAAGTACAAAATGGACAAACCATTGCTCTGATTCTGAACAGCAATCTCAAAACATCCCTACGGAAATGCCGTCAGTACATCTAGCCTACAACAGCTCTGACAGTAAGGTTCACAAAACGTGCCAAATTCGAGGATGCAATAGCTAGGTAATGCTGTTACTGAAGCTCAATGTGATTCCAAAAAGGATCGGCACACACCATTGTCATGTCTAAAGATGCTACTGCAAGTATGTGTTCCTCCATAAAGAATGCTATCGTTACCTCTCGCAGCGAACATGTCCCAGTAAAATTTGTTTTATCAAAGAATCATGTTTCCCCCGACAATATCATGGAAATGGTCTTCTAAGGTGCTAATTTTATCTTTTTAGTTACATTTTACGTGGAAGAGACTTAGAGGAGAAAGCTATTGAGAGCATTAGTGGATTTGTGCCCTCTTCGAATGAAAAATTTGGCGAGTCAACAATTTAAAACCCATGATGAGCTAGTGGTATACCGTTTGTTGTTTTTCAAAAGCATAGATCTAGTAAATTCAGAGTTAACTGTTGTTGTTCAAAAAGTTGTGATAACTTACGGCCTTAGATGATTTATCTACATAATGAGAATTTTAATTTTATGTAGAACTATTTCTGCTACTGGAATCGGTGTACGTCGGTTATGCTTCTCAAATATATGATTGGCCTGACTCCTTAAATAATACCCATTCACCATCTTTTTGACGCAGCTTATAAGCATGCAACTAATTTTTGAAAGAAAGTAGTCCGATGCTGAAAATAGTTATACATTTTCGTTAAAAAAACAGCACTCTGTTCAAGTTTTTTTTCACTAATTTATCTGATCGTTTTTTTCAGTGCAACGACAATGTATTGGGAATGAGTGATCAGCTCTCGATATGCCCTGTGACTGTGCTGTTGGTTTGTTTTTTTTTAAACAGAAATGAGTTTGTTTCGTTAAAAAATTATAACATGAAAATTTCGTTTTTTAACTTGGTATCTCAAAGAAAAAAAACATCTTTCAAAACAAAAAAATTTGTCGACTTGTAAAAGTAAAACAAATATTGTTATTATTATCATGATTATCGCCTGATCATTATCGACTAATCATTAATATCTCCTCGTTTCTCACGGGTGTTGACAAAAGTGCAGTCATGCGTGCAATGCTCTGTATTCACATGATCACGGTGATTGATTTATTGGTATAAGTGCTTTTGTTTTGTTCATAAGCCTCGGCGTTGAATTTGAAAAGATACATTGGTAGGGAGCGAGAGAAAGAGAGGGAGATGGAGAGAGACACGGAGAGAGGAGTAAGGAAAGAGAGAGAAGGGACAGTCCGATAGAGGGGAGATGTGATTTGGGAGAGTAATAAACAGACATATTTCATACATTCCAGAGAGACAGATGGAGAGACTTAGGCATTCTAAATGATACAGAATTTTTTAAGCATGTTGTTAAATTGATATCGTTATTATTGATATAATGGTGATATATATCTATGTAAGAATGAGAAAGGATACAACCGAGACGCTTTCTTACCAGCCCCCAATACCGTTGTTCAACACAATATTCATTTCAAGTTATTCAATCAATACAAAGTTACATAAGTACATGTATTTAAAATAAGCAATGCTCAGTCAGGCTGACAGATTATAACATTATAAATACTTTATTAAAGTATAGTAATATTTCTGTTCTTGTCGCTGCCGATAGTGACAAAACCGTCTTTAGGATTTATTACTTTAATCTCCGCGTCTCATTTCTATGATGTTGCTCATCACACAACTTTTATGACAAAAAATATTGACACAATTAAGATGAAAAATACATGTACTTTTTATTTAACGATCCAAGAACATGCGTACCACCATGTCGACCGCATTGTACTGTATGTTGTTATGTTTGAATAACCAATCAATAAGTAAACTACATGTACTATTTAATCGTTGTGAAATGGGACATGGTTTGACCCCGAAGGGACTGTCAATAACGCAGCATGATTTCAAATGCAAGTAATGGACCCAGCGGATGGTCCTAATTGATTTTTTTTTACCTTGCTAAAGACAAAAAGGCAAAGTTAAATCATTTTGTCCATAAACAGGATACTCGTCCAAATCATCACCATGTCCATCACCCTTCTGTTATAATTAGTAGTAATAGTAGTAGTAGTAGTAGTAGTAGTAGTAGTAGTAGTAGTAGTAGTAGTAGTAGTAGTAGTTGTTGTAGTTGTTGTAGTTGTAGTAGTAGTAGTTGTTGTAGTTGTAGTAGTAGTAGTAAAAATTTCCAAAGAAGACAGAAGTGACATTGAAAAAAAATCTGAAATAAGGCTGGCCCAAAGAAAAATATATTTCTCAATAACATTAAAGGGGAAAATTGGATAAAAACAAGCACTAGTAAAGTAATAAAGAAGAAGCCCAAACTAAATTGTCCGTTGGTAACAACAGGCAGCAGCAGCAAAGGTAGTAGTAGCAGCAGAAGTAGTAGTACTAGTAGTAGTAGTAGTAGTAGTAGTAGTAGTAATAGTGGTAGTAGTAGTTGTAGCATTAGTAGTAGTAGTAGTAGTAGTAGTAGTAGTAGTAGTAGTTGTAGTTGTAGTAGCAGTAGTAGTAGTAGTAGTAGTAGTAGTAGTAGTAGTAGTAGTAGTAGTAGTAGTAGTAGTCGCAGTGCCGGTGGAGCTGTAGCAGTAAGCAGGCGTACAAAAATGCACAAACTGTTCTTGATATTGCGATTTTCGCTATTGTTTTAATTGTACTTAACAGTACACGATTTTTTTTTATCTTAATATAATTTTTTAGCTTACTCACCTTTAGACGGGTTAAGTAGATTTGTGTCATCAAATCCAAAATTATTCTATTGGCGAAAAGTTCACGTAGCTCAAAACTTGTTAAAATGAAGTTTATGTCACAAAGTTTTCAACACAGTAAAAAGAATCATAATTGTTAATCCAATCTAAACGAAAAAAAATTGTGACGCGAAGGTCTCGGCCTCAAGTCAGAATCTGTTGCTGTTTTGAAAAAAAACCAAACATGGTTATTTACGTTTTACGAACAAGATCCCAAGAAAGCCGATTGAACGCAGGTTTGAATCAATTTGACAGGCACGACCTGGCCGGGCTGTTGGGCAGCCCATCCCAGCCCTCACACACACAGTAGTTACCGTAAAGCGAGCCGCGAGCGCCTGGCGACTGTTGCACCTGGCGGGATCGTGAGAACACAGGACGACAGGAGCAGCACTGACAATGGGGCACTTCGGCGAGTTACTGTAGGGCTTGGTGATGGTGGTGGTATTAGTAGGGTAGTGAATGGGCAGAAAGTCTCTCTCTCTCTCTCTATCATATCCTTTCTCTCTCCCTCTCTCTCTTCTCTCTCTATTATCTATAGCCTACTGCTCCCCACACATCCTACTCTTCTCTCTCAAGTTAACTTAAAGAGTTAATCGCTTATGTATTTTTTTTTAAATTTAGTTTCACTAAAATCTCTGTCCTTTTTTTGTTGTTTTTGTTTTTCCTTCAATGATCACTGACTATGAGACGACAACAAAGTACATGCATTGGTTTAAAAGGCAAGTAACTACATGGCGTGTATACTCTTTTGAGATGATGTAGATGTATGCACTTTCATTGACCTTAATGTGTTATATTTATTTGCCTTTGTTATTTATCGTTTGCATGTAAAGCCTACCTGATTTAGAGTTAGTGTAAGCGTACCGTTAAAGAGCTTGGCGCAAAATGGCGGGAGATTGTCGCACGCTTGTTGTAACTTGTAATTTATAACAAAAATAATAATAATAATAATGATAATTAAAATAAAAATAATAATAGTAATAATAATAAGTATACTAATAATAATAACAATAATAATAATAATAATAATAATAATAATAATAATAATAGAATTGTAAAGCCCTTGTTTACAATAAAACAAAGTCTCAAAGCGCTGTAAAAATATGGTTATAGTCTTCCACCCCTGAAGGAAGGCAATTTCAATTTATACTTCCTCCAAGCAGGCCAATAATGTGTGTTGATCTCTTGATTATGCTTGGATTTTTCTCAAATAATAATTTGGTCAGTGTTAATGAAAACAATTTTAGAATGATGGTTACCGTTTTATCTCGTAATAGGTTTTTCTTAATTTATTTTTCACATGTTATTACTGCGTGAACAAATCGAACTTAGACGCTAAAAACACTAATCTATAATTTGCTGTCAATGGTTCTGACCTAAATCTACCTATTGGTGCGGAATTGTGTATCGAAAGTGGTCTAAGAGCGGTTTTTTCTACTGCGTAATATTTTTCTTATCGAGCCACACAAACAAATTCGCAATCTGCAAGAAGCAATTCGGAAAAGATTGTGTTTTCCAAGTTGTGATGTAGAATTAGGCCAGAACTATTTTACTCGAAAGAATATTTCCTCATAATGGTTTGGTTTGAAGTTATATAATGTACCTAATAGTAATGTAGACCTGTTTCACCATCACGAATTTCAAAAGGCAATGTAGTCTATCTCAATCAGTCAATGCAGGATGATTGTGTAATTTCCTAGTTACACGGCTCTTAACTCTCTTATCTGTCCCAATCGATTAGCCTTTTACCTTTGGAGTGGACAATGAGGTGAATAGATTATCACTTCCAATCTAAATTAAACAACAG
This sequence comes from Elysia marginata, assembly GCA_019649035.1. Taxonomy (NCBI): domain Eukaryota; kingdom Metazoa; phylum Mollusca; class Gastropoda; family Plakobranchidae; genus Elysia; species Elysia marginata. The sequence continues at coordinate 8,325 of BMAT01009815.1, read as the reverse complement.
CGAACAAACTGGCGGCACCCTTCACTCCTGTCGAAAAAGTAAACAGCATTAAGCTGATATCAAAATCAGAAGGGAAAAAATGAAGACTTTACGTTCAACTTCACCGCAGCAAAAGATCTGAATCTAATGATTCACACTCATCCTCTCCACATTGAAAACATTATTTTAAGATTGCGTCTTTTGTTTTTAACACCTTGCTTGGCTTGGGAATTCCCCGCACGTCGTTGGGCCTTTCCGTCTGTTCCAAACAAAAATCAATATAGATAACCACCCGATAGTGCTGTACCGCATGGTATCTTTCAATGTGCGCAGCTGCCCGTTCCGTTTTGTTCTGATGAATTGAAAGTAATCTAGGCTGTTTTTCATATTCCCTTTGCTTTCTGAAGATGCCGATGAATTTGTTAAGAGCTACGCAAGACAGAAATAACAAGTATGACTACTACGTTTAGTACTAATGCTGTAGTAGGCCTACTAATCTTTGTCTCAAAAAAAAACAACAAAAAAACAAAACAAAAAAAAACAAACAACAGCGGCGTTCATTTCAACACCGAACGAGCTAAAAGTCAATACACTGTGACCTATTCAACTGGAAGAAAGATGTTGGGAAAAAATGGTCCACATACATGTACTACTTCTACTAGGTATAAGTTTACCAGAATTTACCTGTTGTAGACTTAGCATACAACAGCCTTTGTAACTTACCGCAGGCCTACATTATTTTTTTTAACCTTTTTTAAAGAACGTTGCCGTAGTTTGTTGAACTCAAAATATGTGAAACCTACGAAGAAATCCCCCACCAGCGGTACTAGTATATGTACACAGTTCAGATACATGTATTTATTTATAAATTAAACATTTTGTGAGAAGGTATTCGTTTTTTTAAACTACTTATCGGCCAAGTTTGTTGTTAATGTCGCTCTAGTAATGGTAGTAGTAGGCCTATAATAGTTTCTCTGTCTCTTTGTGTCTAATATCTGAAGATGAGCCAAGTGCCAGATATCAGTCACGTTACAGTCTCTAAATTTAAGATAGGACCTTGAGTGAGCCTATTCATCGTTGAAAAACTTGAACATGCCAAGTGTCCGTATATTGTGTACCACCTACATAGTTTCAAGATAAATTACGGCGACAGTACAATGTAAAACTGCAAAACGATATCGGATTAATACAAATCTTTGTAGGTCAATCAAACAGGCTAGGTTTAAAATGAAAGATTAACTCGAAGCTCATTTGTCCTATAAAAAAGAGGGTGGTCAAAGGGTACTTGGAAAAGGCCGGTGGAGAAAGGCCTGACAGAAAGACTCAAAGAGGTCTAGAAACGCCCCCCGCAGACGTGGAGAGCTCTTCAAATTCAACTGTCTCAACGCCAGACGGTTACATTTGTCCATTTGCATAATGTATCATAGTTCAGCTGCTCTCTCTCTCTCTCTCTCAAGATACTTCATTTTTGTTTGTTCTAGATGTATATGATGTAGTTTTAGTGGTTTGGGTTCTTTGCAAATTACGGCAATGCTGGTTCTTCCTTTTCGAGTTTTAATTTTAAATACATGTATAAAGTAAGCTTTCGATATCATGTATTGTTCATTTCTTTTAAATTTAATTATAAAAATCGCTATATTATTTAGACATGTATATGATTATGTAGCAGTTATCGGTTGTACATGGCATGCCTTGTGATATGGGATTACTAGTAGACCGAAGCCTAGAAAATAGGCCTAAGCTCGCTGCGGTCCTGATTTTCTGTCCGTTACTTTTTGTTGTTGCTGATATTCCTGTTTTATGTTGTTTTTGCCCGTTATTGTTTGCTCCTTATTGTATTTTGTATATCATGTACTTAAATTAACACCCCAATATCATGAGATTAACCATGTATATTAGATTGCTCGGTGATTGAAAATGTTGAAAAGTTTTATTAATTTAATTTGCATAGAACATTTTTTCTTTGACCTTCTTCTGTCTTCTCTTTTGTTTGTGCTAGAGGCAGAGGCACAAAAACGAAAACACATTTGGACAAAGGAATGATGTAACGTAGCATTTTCTCTACGTTTAAGTTTTTCTAAAGTCAATTGTGTACTAAATTTGGGAACCACAGATATGCATATACATGTATATACAATACTTGAATAGGTTCCACATCAAAGTTAAGGCGTGCCATATGAAAGCTTCATTTTGAACGAAATCTAGAAAAGTAGAGGATTGTTATTACATTTACATGTGCCATTATGAGTCTTTACTACATGTACACAACATAATTGATATTATAATTAAGTGCTTCCACTGGGAATTGATGAAAATCGAGGACTTTCTCGGGGGAACGACCAATGCGACCGCCGAACATTTTACACACAAAAGGGCCCTTTTGGTGCATTTGGGGAGGAATTGGTCTCATTTTTAAAAGGGGGAGTATTTGCCTATTTAAATCCTACAAGAATGAAATAATTCGTGTCATTTTTTAACTTTTTCCTTTGACTCTGTCCTCAAAACTGTGAGTCTTAACTTATGATGATATGTAAATGGTGCTTTCATAAAATATCAATGACATGAATTTTAAAGAAATATCCCCTCTTGTGCAGTAGGTCTACCTTGTTCTTTTGGTTCACCAACACCACCAATCTGAAACTATAGTGATAGTTTGTTGCTCGAGTCTTTAAAATTCCCAAAAATTATTTATAGTTTAGATTGCAGCGTTGTTATTACCTGAATATTTTTCTTTTTTTTTTTGGTTGTTAAATTGCTGTTTTTTGATAGTGGTAGTAGTAGTAATCGTGGTAGTACATGTAGTAGTAAAAGTAGTAGCAATGTTTGTAGTAGTAGTAGTAGTAGTAGTAGT
>BMAT01009811.1:5686-19343 GCA_019649035.1 Elysia marginata | reverse complement strand
GAAGTGGAATTGGGCTTGTAAAAATACCCTTCAATCAATCAATAAAAGTTTGATGAACAATTTTTTTCCTGAAGGATTGGAAATAGATTACCTAGATTGGTCTGTAACAGTAACTCTACTAAGCATGATTATTCTTCAACGCAGTTTTTTTTTTAAGTTCTACTGTAATTCTATTATACAATAGGGCCTGTATAACATTAACAGTCAGCAGCTATCACCAATTTGACTTTGACAACCAAAATGAGAACCCCTCGAAGAAAACTTTCAACACTTCAAAAATTCTTTAAAATTTTTTCTAATAACCTTTAATAATAATCTTGAAACTGTTACAAAACCATAAATTATAGTCCACATTTCTTGTTCTCAAGTGTGTTGATTACAAGTCACCAATTTTATGCCTTGAAAATCGATTATAATAAAAATTAATTAAATAGCTCTTATTAAGATTGATTATGATTGGAGCAAATATAAAAAAAAATATGGATTATAGTCTTCCACCGCTGAAGGCAGTCTCAAGACTTTACATATTTCCCCCAGCAGGCCAATACACACCAAAGCAAATTCGACTCATATTTCAGAGCATTACAGCACGGCTGCCAGTTAGGCGCTCAAATACTATCATTCTACAAATTTCAAGCACTGCCTATGGCCAGGTACCCATTTTACAGGTGGGTGGACTGAGGAAAATGTGGATAAATTGCTTTCCTAAGGCAGTTACAACATGTGATGTGGTGGGAATTGAACCCGCGACCGCCGGATTACAAGTCCGACGCCCTAACCACAAAGCCACGCTGCTAAACACGTCTAATCTATGTAAGTTTAAAGCATCATATCTTCAAATAATCAGAATAAATCAATTTAGGGGTCTTAATGTGATCGCATTATCTTATAATATAAAACAAAAATTAAAGTTTTTAAACAGTTTAACTTCTAAAGATCTTTTAAAATGACTACAGTAAATTCTATTATTATTAATTATCTCGATGTCAGAATTTCTTTGGTCAAAACCTTCCATTGAGAAGTGAGAAGAAAATGCCAACACCAAAGTTCAAAACTTCTTAGTCATAGCATCATAGGGTTGTGGGTCATACAAATATTTTGGATCCTTAAAGATAAATGGCATGTAGCCTGACATTCTTGCCCTTTTAATTAACAACGCCACTCTCTTCTGCATGGGAATACACAGTCCTGTAATAGCACGTCCATATATTCGTCCAGTGTGGGGAGACACAAACTGACTTAGAAGTCGCACATTTTTATGATCCAGATAGACATCATGTCTGCAAAGAAAGCACCGTTTGTAATTCTTTTCAAAAGGATCGGGCATATCAGAGACCGGCATGTCGTTTTCCATAGTGTCAAATAAACGCTCCACTAAATTGGGATCAAAGGAATGTTTGTGTGATGAATTTAAGGAATCCATCTTGGACCAGTCAACATCATCAGCTGTGAGGGCTGGAGGTCTTTGAAATCGTGCTAGCTCTACTGATGAAGTGTTGACATGGCGAACGGGTGTTGGAGTTAATGATAGCCCTTCAGGTGGTTTTATGTATGCTTCACTTGGTCTAAACAATGAATAGCAAACCTTTTCAGCGTGTGCTAAATACAGCGCTTTAGTTCTGTTGAGCCCCAAAAAAGCATTTACGTTTGATATCAGGGTGGTTGGTGGTCTCATTAGACCTCTGCGGACAGGACGAAAAGCACCTAGGGCAGCCATTTTTTCTTGAGAAAAAGAAAGTAAGTAGTTGATCGTGGTACTGATTTGGTTCACAATGACGAGAGAGTTCTAATCTAACACGATAGCCTCATTTGTCACTCTTTTGTTGGATTTTTAGTTTCGTGTGTGGTTCTTGGCGTTGTTAGCCCGCGCGCGTTGATTTTGCAGCTAGTATTTATTGGCACTGAGTGCGGCATATTCTCAAGTTTAAAATGGGTTAACAAAGATTGGCTGTGTGTAACACTGAACATCACACAATAACAAATACTCATGTGACAACAGAAGCGATATCAAAATCTATTATTCCTAGTGCTCTATAAAAAATGAAGACTCACGTAGCAAACTATTAAACATGATTGAATATAAAAATGCATATTTACAGAGCTGAAAGTACCTTATTATATACATGGGAACATAGGAGATCCCTCCTGGCCGTCTATTAATACAATAATCAAGAAGAGGGCTCATATTTTTGTTTATTTTACATGTATTAGAGAAGTATACCGCAAATCGACATCAAAATCGATGGTGAACGGGTGGAACAGGTCGCAAATTTTACCTATCTTGGACATTGGATAACCGAGGATGGAAGGTCCGACCAAGAAGTGAAAAGGAGAATTGGCATGGCGAAAAATACTTTTTCGAGAATGAGCAAACTGCTTACCAATCGCAGAATAAGTTTTGCAATCAGATCGCGCCTTACCAAATGCTAGGTATGGTCGATATTTTTGTACGCCTGTGAAACTTGGACACTAAATGCAAGCCTTGAAAGAAACATAGAAGCGCTGGAAATGTGGCTGTACCGTAGAATGGCCAGGATCTCTTGGAAAGAGAAGAAGAAGAACAAAGAGGTACTGGAAGAAATAGGTTTGAAGCACACGGAGCTATTGAAAACTATAAAAACCAGACAGCTCGCGTACTACGGGCACATACGACGTCACCAAAGTCTCCAGAAATCTATTATGGAGGGAAAGATCAACGGGAAGAGACAACGTGGTAGAAAAAGAAAGTCCTGGCTTGGTAACATCGAAGAAACGACGACTAGACGGATCAACGAATGTTGTGAGGTTGCTCTAAACCGAGAAGAATGGCGACGCACCATAGCATCCAACCTCTGGCAAGAGACGGAACAGCGGTAAAGGTAAAATTAGAGAAGTGTTGGAGTCAAGATGAGTGTTGAAAGGCTTAAAATGTTCAGCATAATGGGGCAAGTAAAATTACAAGTCGATATTATGCGCAAGGGTAAGAAACGTTTTTGAAAATAAAAAAACAGAATGAAGTGGGCGGGGTAGAAGAATAGAGAAGAGAAATGGATAACGAATGAGCAAGGAAGCACTTAAAACATAAAATACAATTTTTATTATATACATAAACGAAACACGTTTGTTAAATGAAGATGGTTTTTAAGCTCTTAGTATTACATATAAGTTTGTTTATTTTTTGTGGCGTTTCAGATAAACAGCCTTGTTAAATTTCTAAGTTGCGATTACTTGCAATTAATTGTGTTTATGAACTTTGATGAAAAGTCAGCTCGATTAAGCTTAAGGCCATGGATACAGACTTAAATTTAAATGTAAATCAGTTATAGTTTGATTTAAAAGTTACACTTACGATATGTATGTGAGAAGGGTATCTTATGATTGTATTTGTTGCAATGATTTTGTCTTAATTTAGTGAGAAGGGTATCTTACGATTGTGTTTGCCGTAACGATTTTGTCTTAGTTTGTTAACCGAAACGTTAAAAGAATATATCAGGGTTACAGATTAAGTTTTAAACAGAATAAAGTTAGACAGTCAAAGCACTCTGTCACCCCGAGGGTTGGTGCCGTCTTGTCTAGAACTAGGGCCTCCCCCCTCATCTTGTGATGAACAACAGCGGAAATGATTCATAGCCCACGCAAGTTAGAACGTAGAAAGAAATAGGGATAAATAACGGCGCTTTGCTCCCTGGGCTTTCTCTCACTTTGCACACGGGAGTCAGGCGTGCCTCTGGAGGTCGGGGTAAGCATGGCGTTTGTTATTTCTTGTAAACAAGTTGTATAATCTGATGTAAAGTGTATAGATCTAATACATGTATCTTTCTTGCTAAAGTTTGAGACTTTATAGTGTAACATTACAGCGATATTGCTCTTGTTCATTTAGAATGACCTTTGACAGAGCCCTAATCAATTGCCAATGTTTGATGCACGGTATGAAGCTAACAACCCCGTAATCTTGAAAAACTAAGTTGCGTCAAATAATGTTGAAAAGTCATAACAACAGTTGGGGTGAGATATTGTCTCTAAGAGTATAATATTATCATGTCTCGTTATAGCCTTAACGTCTAGTATTCCGTAGCAACGAGATGCCTAAATGCATATGATTATTAATAGTTCGATACGATGAATAGTAATGACATGATGGTTGTCAAAGTAACGTTTATCCAACTGGTTTCCTTATCGTGATGTGTGTATAATTTTATCACCACTGGCGTTGTTTTGTTTGTGGACTGAGAGCTATAAATGTGCATGTAGGCTTTGATGTACTGTGTGTTTTGAATTACACGTAGATATGAGTATAAGTAGATTACTAATATTTTCTTGTATTGTTTGATGTTCATTTCAGGGAACCCATGGGGGTTAAGCCCTACAGGGTTAGACCCTGGGATCTGTAGAGGATACGTACATGTTTCCTGGAATAGTACATGTAGTTTAGCTTACTTGTCAGATAAAGACAGTTAGGAATTTTAGTAGAGTTAATTCAGTTGAGTATCCAATGTTTTGGGGATTAGAAAAAGAACCCTAATTAATAAGATTTCAAGTAATCTTTTGTAAATGATGGAGGGCATATCTGCCCGAGTCGCTGGCGTTAGGGGCTTGCTGTGATAGAGTGTCTGTAACTGTAAGTGTTTCTGTAGCGGATTTATTTTTACATGGTGGGTTGCTGGCCCAACGCATAACGGTCCTCCTCCCCCAAGGGCGCCGGGCTTCCGACCGGTATCTAGCGGAGTTAAAAGTTACACTTACAGGCACATAAATAACTTTCCCTTTTTCAGTGCATTTGTCAAAGAAAGGCGTAGGAGGAATGATGAATAAAACTGGCATTATTTTCCAGGATCCTGGTCTACCTAGCCCCTTTCCCTAAAAAATTACGAAGTGGGTAGTCACTGTCAGATAGTCACAGCGCAGAGCGCAACCTCTAGGCCCGTACCATTGGTTGTTCCTGACAGAAAAATAATTATTTTCTTACTTTCGATATCACTGTAGATAACTAGAATGCGTTGTATAGATCTATAAACAATCTTTCACCTAGATTCGAGATCTAATGTACAGTCTAGATCTGGTATAGGCCTACATTGTATTTCATTTTGATGTGTTCATAAGGCCTTTAAGTTGAAGAAGTAGACTAGATCAGTAGACGTAAATCTAGAAAGATCCACAGAATCGACATCATTGGCACAAATTTGTTAACAATCTAGATCTAGATCTAGAATCTAGATATCTAGATCTATACTCATGTAGATCTATACTGTAAAATAATAATATTTTAATCGCTTTGAGTTTGAGCTGAACATTTTACCAACCAGTTTTAAGGCCCATTAAAAACGGACTGAACTGTCCCGACAAGAACGTGGCCAAGTCTAATCCAATTAGGTTCTTTCACCAAAAATAGACAGGTGCACGTGATCTAGGAGTGACGTCCAAGGGCCTTGCTTCGCTGATCTGTATGTAAACAATATAGATCTAGATCTAGAAGACAGAGCATTCCAACCTCTTTCCTTGATTATTTTCATCATTTTTAGTCTTGATGGTTTACGAACCTTGTTATAATATAGGCTTTAATCGCTTCAGAATTATGATTAAGAGGTACTTATAATGCAGGCGTATGTTTAGCTGAGCCTAATTAAGCGAAGAAAAACTTGTAATGCCTACTATAAAATGTAGACCTAGGCACTGCACTAGCCGATTTTGACAGCAGCCTGTTTAAAAATTTCGTTTAGAATTCGCCTCAAATGACAATGGATTCTGACGGCTTCAGATTCATGTTTCCTTGTTCCCCAGAGGCTGTGGTTTTAAAATATTTCCCTGATACAGAAATTTGCTTAGTTCAACTGTTTGTCTAAGGCGAGTTATCAGCTTAAACTATTTTTAGCACTATTAGGATTTAGCCTAGATAGAAGCAGTACGGCCGGTTTGAGGGGAAACCCGGAAAGTTTCAGCAGTAAATAGGTCACTCTAGAGTTGATGATCTAGAAAATCTAACTGTATACATAGATCTAGATCTGGTCTAGATGGATAGATCTAGAATTTAGACAGGTTGTAATGAGTACATTCATAAATAAAGATTTTAGTACTCATGTATATAAGGTTTAGCAGATTTTGAAAATACTTTTTTTATATTAGAACTTGAACTCATAACATACCATAGGTCAAGGTCTGTTATTCATCGAGACACAATGAACAAAGAAATGATGTGCCTGGCTCTCATTCTGTTGGGGAGTTGAGGAATTTGTTTGGTGTACATTTAGGTAGGGCCCCAATTAAATTTTTAAAGCCAATGATTTTTAAAGTACATCTTATGAAGAAACGTCGTCAGAAACAAACGTTAAGTCAATGGCTGTGTAGTGTTTACTACTAGGACGTGGTGGGGAAGCAGCAGCAAAAAGACCCTAGGTCACGTGATAAAAGTCTTGTAATACGGACACTTTGAAAATACCTTTAGAAGGCTAATTAGATCTAGATTTCATTTACCCACTGCGCTTGGCCTAATTGTGGGTAAATATCATTAATGTATAAAAGTATGTTGATCTGAATACCAGATGTATGTATACAGCAATTATTTACTGTACATCACATTGTGTTAGGGGTGTAAATAACCTTAATACATGTATTTTCAAATATCCTATAAACTGGCAATTTCATTTAATAAAAAGAACTGTACAGAAATCTATTTTGGCAGGGGCCCTCAGATATATATCAAATTTTGTCCTGACCACCTTTTTATCAAATTAAAAATTATTTCTAGTATAGTAAATGTTTTCCAAATCCAACTCATTAAGTACAGACGAAACAAGTAAGCTAGATTGGCTTTGCACTTTCATCAGACAAAAAGAAATGTATAAGTCACTAAAATAGGCATATATATGCCTAACAATTTTATAAAAGAAAAGCAAAGTGGATGTTGAAAGAAAATATAGGTAACTTCTAGAAATCTATAATACTATTATCTAGGTATTAATAGATCTATAGAGAGGACTCCCAGAAAAAAAAGGGGGAGGGGGTAAAAAATGGAGTTTAAAAATCTTCAAATAAAAAAGTAGATCCAGGGCCTAGATCTGTTCTAGTTGGCCTATTAATTATAGTACAGTTGAATTCACATCAGTTAATGACTTAATTTTTGCTTGAGTGGATCTTAATTTCCAAGAACATTCATCTTTGTACTGGTCATAGCTTTTCTGCAAAGAAAGAATAAGTCAATGTAGACTCAACCGTCATGACAGTCAAGTAGATCTTTATATCCCTGCTCTACTTCTTTTTGTATTCAATAAATTTTTCTGGATTTTTAAGTCGATCTTCACTTTCCTCATGTAAAAAAGAGTGAAGCGGTCATGTTATAATGAGACTGAGAGTAACACAAGCTTTCCATTACGCATCACCTTTTTAGAATTTTACTGCCTTGTTTAAATTGGCCCCTCTATCCCACAAGCACAACAAATCCACACACTCTCATCACAGTCATTTCTAACAAAGGGTTGAAGTGACTTGGGCTCTAAAAGGTAAACCCATGGTCAGGGACGGTCTAGCAGATGGGAGGACCTATCTACATACAATGTCAGTGCCAGTCTGCCACCCGGCCCACAAACCACAGCCCCATGTTCTCGCAAATTATTCTTCCTCCCCCTCACCTTTCTCCCCATGCCCAATAAGCCCATCTCCAGTCTGCATATCACTTAGGCAAATAAAGCCTTGTCTTTTTAAGATCAGGCCTAGATCTATTCTCCTCTCTTTTTTTCCGACACACCTAGACCAAGTCACATTTTCAGATCTCTATCACTTATCAGTTCTGACAAAGTTTTGCACTTTACAGTCACACTGTTAGTTACCATCAAGCTATAGTCCACATTTACCACTGTAGTATTATTGTCGTACTGTAACTCAGAAATCAAATTGGCAAGTGTTTCATTTTTAATGATTACCGACCATTACGCCAAGTGTATGAGCAAATAATTTATGCGCTTAAAATTTCCTTTTACCCTACATTATAATTATTATAAATTATATATATTTAATTTATATTCTTATCTAGATATTTTGGTTAGACTGAAAAGCTTTCTCTGTCATGGCTTCTAATTTATCAAAAAAAGACCCCTTAAGTCGTTATTTTAAAGACCTTGACGAATTTGAATTGAGCAGTAATGAAGATTCAGAAGAAGAAAACCAGATAAATGCTAAGCCTGTACCACTATCAGTTCAATTGCCACAAGTGCCAGTAGAAGGTGAGGACAAGTCAGGAAAACTGACTGAGAAACTGCAAAAACCATCTGTGAAAAAACTTCCATCTGCTGATGACTGCTTGAAAAACCAAAGCAAGCCAGCTTTTCTTCGACTTAAGCAGCAAAAGGAGGTCGACTGGGACAAAAACATTAAAAGTATTGATCAGACAGAAGGTGGTCCTGTGGATTTCGAGACAAATGCTGTTCCTCCTCCCACGTCATATGAGCCTGTGACTGATTTAGGAACAAACGTCGTTGACAGTGAGGGCAACAAAAGGAAAAGATATGGTTAGTCTCGTTATATAACTTCATCAGTCACAAGGATTTCCATACAAGGGTGCCACCCTAGCTAAGCATGAATTTCACAATCACAGTAACGAATTTTATCTGGTTTTTAAATAAAGGGTCCTGAATGATGAGACACATTTTTAATTTTCAAAAACATTACTGACAAAATGAAGCCTGCAGGTTAATGAACAGAAATTTTTAAAGTAAATCTTGGCAGATAGTGTGAAAACTGTGCCCGCCAGTCAGTAACAGTCATAGTGAGAAGTAAAACAAAATAACAGTTAAATTTTTCTCCAATTTACATTTTAAGGCAAAATGTATGGATCTAAAGCAGGATAAAGTTTTGTTTTATTTTTTGTTAATATTCAGTTTTAACTTTTATCCTGGAAATCTATGTTTTTAATTTGAGGGGTTCTGAACACATACTAATTTTACTATGGCACTCCTATTTGACGGCAAGGAACTGTTTAAAATTTATGGCCTTTGAAAGTTAAAAACTCTAGGTATCCTTAAATGTCTAAATGGTAGCCTACTTTTGTTATGGTGACACCAAAAATATGAAATGTTAACCTGTACTCATGTGAATTTTGATGTTTGTCATGGGAGTCACAAGGCTGCAACAGCTGTCTACTGAGCATTCAAACCACATGACTCATGAGCTGTCAATTTAAAAATAAAAATTAGACATGTATACAGTGGTCCTTGCATGCAGCAAACTGAAAAAATTCTTTTTGACCTTTATAGATAAACTAATTATAGAACAAACGATTTCAAATCTATCTTTTATATATAACTTTTAGAATACAGTGGGATCTTGCAATCGGGAACCTAGAGAATGTGAAGAAATTTGAAAGAAATGAAATTCTTTTCAATATAATTAATTAGGAAGCTTCTCAAATGATAAAATTTAAAAAGAAGAAAATTGGATTTTTTTTAAAGAGAATCTGATGTCTGTTTTTATGTAGGAAACAAATAATGAGCTAAGCTTGTTTACGTTTACAATTCGCCTGTGTCTAAAGTAAACTGAACAAAAAGATAAAAAAGCTGTTGTTTAAACTTGTAATCAAGGTCGTCAATCCCATCTTTATGTAACATTATTCATTCTGGCCTGGCGGCTTATTGGTTCTTCTCTCAGGTTCTCAGGTTAAGAGTGTTTGATTTGCAGAGGTTTAAAAAGAGATTGTATAGACTATGATGACATAAATGAGTTTGTAAGGTGATTGTCATGCAGAACATTAAAACATATTAAAATGCAAGAGTGTCGTAGAAAAGTGGTCGGCTAGGCAGATTTGACAGCACATAGCTTATTGATCAACAATGTGTAAATGCACTGTGCTTTGCTTCTCTTTAAGTCTTAAATTGTAGATCAAGTAAACATCCACAATGAGACAGGATTGTGGTTTGTCCTTATAAAAAAAAACATGTTATTTAAAAGTAAACCCGCAAACTAATTTACATGGTCCTTATAAAGGATGTTAAAGGCAAAAAGTGATAATAATAATACATAATTATATATGAAGCACTTGCAGGTTCTAATTTTTTGTTAAAATTTCTTTTGAACTTTTTCAGATGATGAGCCAGATCAAGTGACACCTACAAAGGCATATAAAGTTTACAAGGATGATGAGGATGAAAACTTATGAAAAGGCTTGAAGAACTTATTGACTTCTATATGTATTTCACATTTTATGTGTTCAAGTATTTTAAAAAATGACTCATAACACTCTCTTCTGTCAACCTATGCATCATGTGTTGATAATTTGGTATGCTTACCAAAACTGTGCCACACTAGTGCATATTCAATCTCAGCAACTGGTGAGGAAAAAGATTTGCTATGAACAAATCAAGTTATTTAATCAAAGTGCTTGTTGAAGTTTGTTGAATGTTTTACTTTTAGCATTTGTTTGAAATTAGTATGTACTCACATTAAGTCATAAGCATTATATGACAGCTCTGTATTTAATATGAATAATTGCAAAACACATGATGTACATATGTAGTGTTTTCTATCACTCAGTAATGCCCCTGTCTAATTAAGGAATATGTCTTGCATTAAGTCCAAATCAGTTGACTGTCACAATTCTCACATTCTGACTCTGAGGCGTTGGTATTTGGACACTGTACTACTACTAGTGTACATTGTACATGAATTTTTCTGAGCTTCCACATGTATAAAATTGCATACAATAGATACAAATTAGTGAAAACATATTCGAATTTTAATTACATCACCAAATATTAATTAGGCAAGTGTTGTTTTTTTTCAGGTCTAAAAGAAAACAAATGGTTTCGACTGAATACAAATTTTAATTCAAGAGATAGAACATACCGTACCCTTGGAGTGCACCCGTGTTAATTTCAATTTTTTTCATGTACACATGTAGTACGTGTATTCTAAACAGTTTCCATTGGTATCTATATTTTACTATTTTTTTTAGACTGAGTGGGTAATTCTTGGATAAACCTGTAATTATTAAAACTAAAAGAGAGCTAGCATATGTTATGGGTACACTAAGATTTTTTTGTAATGGCATGCTTTTCAGAAAGGCAAGCATGCCTACTGCAGCTTCTACTGTTCTAGTCAACACTTTTAATTTTGTCCATCTGGCAAACTCTATTGGGTGTAGGGTCAAGGTGTACCGTATTCTGAAGGCTGTTTCGTAATATGAGACATTTAGAGTATTTGCAAGTCTCAAGCATTTTTTAAAAGATTCAACAACTTTAGAGGTCTGCCTCATATTTCTAAAACCGTTTAGGTTTTTGCCTTTTTTTTTCTTTAGCTATTTCCAACCTTTTTCATTAGGTTGAAATGGAGTGAAGTGTAAGTGAGTGATAGATTAAACAGTTCTAGAGAAAAAAATTGAGAAAAGCTGCTGATGCTATTAAACTTTAAAGACACCCAAATACTGTATCTGGACCAATTGCTTTGCTAGACTTTAATTGTTTAAACCCTTTTTAGCTGCCTCTGTACATGTACTAATTTTCAAATGTAAAATTATCGGTGAAATCAAAGAGGTGCCTTTACATGTATTCATCTCTTTTGTTTTACATCTTCTCACTCATGCATCAACCTTACTGTATCTTATTTTTTCAGGTTTGTAATATTATTACTGGTATCTCAAGTTGGGGGATCATCTACAGTACATGCAGGCCTTTTTTTAGTTTGATTTCAGTATCTTAAATATTTGTTACATGTCTTTGCCAATATCATTTAGTGTGTGCATTATCATTGTACATGTACATTGTATTTGATGTCATGTAACATTCAACAGTGATATGATATCCTATGATACATGTATACAAAAGCGCTTACATTTACAATAACACTGGGAAACGCTGTGCTCAAGCAGGTCTTGAAATATTCATACCTTGGACACATGATCACGGAGGATGTTGCCACTCTGAAAGAGGTACAAATACGGACCCTAAAGACAAGGCAAAAGTTTTGGGAGAACAAAGAGCGGCTACGAAGGAACATTGATCAATACAAGGAAAAGAATCCTGGCGTGCTACGTATTCTCAGTTTTCAACTATGGTTGCGAAGCATGGACCTATTCCAAGACGGTTCAAAAGAAGCCACAGACGTTCGAAATATAGTGCTACAGGAGACTTCTCAAGGTTCCGTGGGCTGTAAAGAAAAACAACAAAGAAATTATACAAATGGCCGATGTAGGTGAAAGACTGTTGCAACAACTTATGAAGCGGAAACTTGGGTGTGCTGGACACATCATGAGAGGCAACTCCGGACCTTTGCGTGTTTGCTACAACTATCCCTAGAGGGGGAAATCGAAGGAAAGAGAGGACAAGTAAGGCCAAGAAGGAAGTGGACGGACGATGTAAAGGAATGATCAGGGTCGACAAGCTATGGAGATTCGAAACGCAAGGCCGAGAACAGAGAAGAATGGAGAGACATGGTTGCCAACCTTCGGACGGAAGATGGTGCTTGATTATTATTATTATTATTATTATTATTATTAATATTATTATTATTATAACTTTTCTGAGATTCGCCATACATGTGTACCGGTCTACTGTATTAATATGATTGTACCGTATATACTTGCATGTAAGTTTATTGAATACAGCAGTACAGAAAACAGCATTCTTTATTCATCTTACATGATTAAATTAAAAAATCTCATGCTCCATCCGAAAAGAAAAGCATCATAATAATAAATATAAAGAATCACTGTTAGATGCAAGTAAAAATCTGAAACATATTAAGAGTTCACATACGTATAAACTAAAGCATACCTAGTAAATAGAGAAAACGTTTTAAAAAAGTAAAGATTAATTAAAAATAAAAACATAAAGGCCTTTATAAAAGATCATAGATCAGATGAGATTTTTATATCAATTATTATCAGTAATTTTTATATTAATGTAGAAAGTAAAAAATGTGTTACAAAAAATTAGAAGAAATATACATTGTACTTGACTAAGACTAAATACTGTACGTATGTATGCGAAGAGACTACCGTATATTTTTACATTGTTGTGTAATGATCAGGATACCGGTACTTAACGTTTTAATTTTTATGCCATCGTTTATGTGTTCTGTGTATAAAATATTGGAGTCCCAATCCCTGTTTGTTTGCCTCAAGTAGGGGACCTATGCCACACCTGTCTCTTCTCCGTATCAGTCTGCTGTCAAATTCTCCACTTAAAGTTAAAAGGCGTGTTTAGTCTTTAACAATTTGTCTGGCTTTATTTGTTGTGTAGGCCTATAGTAGACAGAGAGTCTCACGGTTGTTTTGCTGTTCATAAACAATCTATCCCACTTTTCTTATCATTCTGTGTACTTTTTACCTGACGGTCTTGTGCTGAGTGATACGGTAGATAACCTTCTCAGCTTGGGGTTTCGAAAGCTACATCACTTGCCAAGATTGACGAATAAAATATTTTAGTAAAGTAATCTCGAGTCAACATTGAAGTTTTGAGGTCTCAGGTTGTTCATCATCTTTTCTGTGTTGTTATGTCATTACAATTAATTGTCTAAGTAAAACTAAAACTAAACCTAGGTAATTGAAATACATGTACATGACTCGCTCCATATCCTTTTTTTCTATTTTCACCTGGGCAGAATCACAAGTAATTTTACGAAATATATGATTTCTTTAGTTTTTTTTTTCTACATTGAGATAAGGTAGCTGTTTTTTTTCTTTTTTCTTTTTTTTTTT
>BMAT01009810.1:97600-107834 GCA_019649035.1 Elysia marginata | reverse complement strand
AATTTAAAGAGATAGATACAACTCTGTACTAGTGCCTACACAGCTATAAAACAAAAAAGAAGTGTTTGATTTTCTATGACTCTTAATTTAGGATGTTTTCTTTAACATTCAGGTCATAATTTTTTCAAGTTTCCCTGCTTTTATAGCTAAAGGAAACTGCTAAAAAAAATCGGAATTCCTGAAAAAATCGGGAAAACTTGCATCCCTGACCCACGCATGTGCTATTTGGATAAGTTGCACGTTGTTACATGCTATACTAATGAGCTATGTGTCCATGTGCTTACCTGGTGTAGTGGTGTTGACTGATCTCGCGCTGCTTCTCACACACGGTCAGCTCCTTTGGTGAAGTGGTAGTCGTCGTTGTTGTTGTTGTAGTGGTGGTGCTTGTCTCCATCTTAGAAATACCTTTGAACAAATCACCACCTGTCAAAACCCCAGCAAAAATATTGAACAGTTGCTACCACGGCAAAAACATTTAACAGTTGCTTAAGTTACGAAAAAAAATCAGCATCACATGTTTATTTTTTATGATGATGTATGGATTGTCGACAGAGAATGTTAAGAGCATAGCGGTAAAATCTCCTAGCAAGCCCACCTTCAACATCCAGGTCAGGGATGCCGAATCCGCTACCACTGCCCGAGCCTGACACACCATAATCCTCATCATCAGAGGTAAAATCCTTGTTGTCTCCACTGTACTCAAAAGGTGGCTCTTGGTCCTAAGGTCAGGATGAAAATGTTTTGTATTTACTTCGTTTGGATATTATAAGGTAGAAGATAGTAAGATGAAGGGTTTCGGTGTTTCGTTGGTCAGAGGCCACATTAGTACAGTATACATAAAAGTACCCTCAGCAGCCCTTTTTATGTAAAAATTATTGCTAATTTCCAAAAATACTTAGAACTTATTTAAACAAATCACCTAAAATTTAAATAAATATCACCACTTTTTTGTCTCTCTCTCTCTATATATATATATATATTTGCATTACAAAAAAACCACACACACACACACAAGAGATGGAGCCATTAAATTTTAAATTTTAAGTCTATCTAGTTAGCTATGATGTGGACAGATTCGCAAAATGTCCTCTTGGATTTTGGAATACGTAGGAATCAAATGTATACTAAACTTATTCTTTCTGAGGTCAGTCAATATCTATTACATGAAACAGACATCTTCAAAAACTGCAAAAACAACTGGAATGATTTCTATTTATAAAGGTTATTAGGGTTAAGTACTGTATATTAATTTTTATTCTCTTAAGCACTAATACTATACACTGTAGTGCTTTTTGCTAGCATCTCACTGCTGGTGTCCTACATGTATTACAAGAATACTGTACATTTATGGATCACAATATTTTTTTTTTACAAATAGAATGTAATTGCATGAAAGTGAAAAAGGTACCCAAAGTGTGTGCAGTGCAAAAAGAAAGTTTTCGTAAGTATATAGAGACCAATCGGCTACATGTGCACTTATGGAGCACAGAGCCAAAGGATAAATCGTCAAGTGAACTTACGAATTGGATATCTGCTCCTGGTGGACTGGAGCTTCTCTGCAAAAAATAGAGGAGGGAAAAAAATATTAAAAATTAGCTGCATGTTAAATAATTCTAATACTCTAATAAAAGGGGGGCGGGCATAGCCTTTGACTTTGAGCATAACATTCAGCTTCAAAGACAGGGATGCCGTATGACTAATGAAAAAAAAAAAACACTGCCAGAAAATTATCTGAGCATTGCACTTCATAGAAAACAAATGTCACAACCACAAGATGTGCCATAATCAATGACTGGTTGAAGAAAAAAACACCCATCAAATTGGACATCACTGTTGTTTTAAAGTGTTATACATTTATAATTTATAATGTTGATTCCTTTCTGCAAACATTTCAGCAAGACTAATTAAAGCTAAATATAGCCTGTCTTATCTGTTCAAGTATGAGACAAAGTATTGGAAACACAAATTAACAGCATCGTATGCTTAAATTGCTTTAGGCACTGCTATGTCTGTTAATTCGGACTAGACTTGACAGAGAGTGACTAATAGACCTAGAAGAAAGTCCTAAAATAACACAAGAGTTTCACGTTTCTATAGCAACCTAACAACAAATGTTGCAAGCTATTGTCACCGGTGAAGTGGTGGCAGTCACCTAGTCAGGGACTTAAATGAGAGATGGAAAGACAGAGATGGAGAAGTTGGTGTGTCTGCACTGTGGGAGTAAGGACCCATAGTGAAGAAGAGAGGAATGGGGGAGTGAAAGATAAAGGAAGGAGAGAGATAGAGAGGGGGGGTCAAAAGAAGAATATCGAAAGAATAATAGAAGGGCGGTTATCCTTTGAAAAAATGGGGTGGGGAGGGAAGAAGAAAATTTGTTTGTGACAAGTCAGTGCAGCGTAAAACAAACACCGTAAGTGTATGGAGATAACACTAACAGTGTTGAGCGATAAAACAGTGTTAATGGCAGTGTGACATTCCAACACTGTGTGAAGACGTAGGAAATCTCTTCCACACGGCTTTGCCTCTTGCAAGAGTAGAGTGCCAGAGGAATTGCCTGAGCAGCCTCAGCCGCGGTATTTAGGTTAAGTCAGAGAGGCTGTAGGTTAGGTTAGGTTGTTTGAATTTTGACGTGTCTTTTCAACTACAAGATTACATCAGAGACGACGTTTGGGACAATTGTAAGCGTGCTGCCACACTTTGATGTAAGGAGCGCTTGCATACACCACACCCAGTTACATTATCCAGACACCGGGTCGACCAGACTTAGCACTAAATCCATAATGCCAGACACTAGGCGGATCAGCTGCTAATGCCAATTATTTTAAAGTCCTTGGTTTGACTCAGCCGGGGATCGAACCCACACTTCCAGATCTCTGAGCGAGTGTCTTACTCTTACCGCTAGGCCACAGAGCCGGTGAGAGGCTGTAGGTAAAGGATGCCAACTTCAACTTTCCATAACTGAGACTCCTGGCGCTATGTTCTCGCGAAAACTAACTTGTTCAAAACATGACAATACTCATGATATCATTCAATCTTGTTTAAATTTGTATGTTCATTCCGTTTCTCGTGCCTTAAAAAAAAAAACGACAGAAAATAACTGACAAATGGCCCTCTTGGTCCGCATGTGTGGCTTAATCAAAAAGAAGGAAATAGAGGACGGGGGTCGGTGGAACTGAAGAAAAAGTTCATACAAGATACATTGTAGTAACTATCACGAGAAAGACAATGGGTGTCATCAGGGAGTCCGAGACAGAAAGAGAGCGGACAGAAAGCCTGTTTTGAGAGAGAGAGAGATAGATAGAGAGAGGGAGAGAGAGAGAGAGAGAGAGAGATGGATGAAAGCAAAAGACGCTCAATCAAGACTCAGGCGGATCTGGGTGTCCACGGGGGACGAGTCAGGGGGGGGAGACAAGCTGGGGACAGGACAAACACCAGTTGCCGTTAATTAAATCAGGTGACTGATGAACACACGCGGACCTGACCGGCCTGCATGATGGACAACACTACAGCGTGACCAGGCCGGGGTTGGGGGTGGTGGTGGTGGTAGTCACTCGGCGGTCAGACACTCACTCACTCACTGCTCCCATACCCTCATAGCTAACCACCAACATTCACTCTACCACTCTGTATCGGACATGGACATCGTTCGGCAGAGTTGGTCAACCTGAGGTTTTTCTCTGATGGTTTTTAAGGTCTCCTAAGCTTCTCTGTGATGCTGGACCTGGTCAGGCCCTGGCATTTTTAATTAAGTTGGAGTGGGGTGACCACTGGCTAGATGGCCCAAACCAGATGGGAGCTTTCGGTGAGAAGACAGAGAGAGATTGAGAGATGACCCCACAGGAAACACACAAAGATCGATAGATCAATGGCTTCATCTTTGATCTAGCTATAGAGATGCCCTATTGCTCGCATGAGTGTAGAACTAAGAGTATCCCACTCCACCCATCAATAGTTCTTCCTACCACTGAGCTTCCGTAGTTTATAGAATGTAGATAACTCTCAACTCTGTTTGAGTTCCATTTCAAAAGAAGAACAAACATTTTTTAATTTATAAAGTAAAGATTTAAGTGCGCCAACTATCTTGGGAAACGGCGAAAGCTGGAACGGCTCACCGACCGTCGTTTTAATTGTACTGTAGATAGCACCGTTGGAAATTATATATAAAAAAAAAATAAAGCTGCGAACAGAACTATTCATCACCTGTTGAAAGACAAAGCGCAAACAGCACGACATACAGTTAAAATTGCGCAGTTAAACAGCAGCTTTTATGAACTGAGACTACTTAAGGACAAAGCGCGTCGAATTAGAACTAGAGCGCACGAAAGCGATGCATATTTAACTCTGGTTACTGGTGCTAGCCTACGTTGTGCACTGAATCAGAAACTGAAAGCTACATGGTTCATAAAAGAGTCGCATTTCACGATTACTGCCAAATGCGCGGACCAGATTGCACTCGAAGAGACCGCGTCTATTAAATAAAGGCAGCGGGTTTTTGTTTTTTTTAATGAGAGGTCAAGATCACCAACCGTCACAGAAGTGAAGGTGTCTTCAAAAAAGCCATCTGATCAATTTTCCGAAATGCAGTCCTTGCATGGTAACAATAACATTCGTCTTTTTTAACATTAAAATGCTTGATAACCATAAATTTTACGGTAGTGGCAACGTAAAACAAAACAAAACAAAAAAAGGATTGGGAGTAACCGTACTGTAGAGCTGAAATCATAGCTAGATTTCCATTGCAGTGCATGGCTAGAGCAGAACATAGCTGAGCCAGCTAAACGCCTTATCTTCAGGCTCGACATGAACTGTCAACAGAAGCGCTGGCTTCTCATTACCACGACAAACATCTAGAGTCACTGAGAGAGCAGGAAACACACGCAGCTACATCTAGATTCTAGGGAGGAGAGAGAAGACCTCCCAGGCTTCATATCCTCTGGACAAAAGGGGGTAGTAAAAGACAAAGGTCTGGGGGAGGGGGAAAGGTGGGGTAGTAAAAGACATGGGTCTGGGGAAGGGGGAAAGGTGGGGGTAGATAGATACCGGTAACTATGGCGATGCCTGGTGAAAGATATTCCATTATACAAAAAGGCGTCCATCAATGCACCCATCTCTCTATACCTTCAGTGTCTATCTACACGTACACGTGTTAGATTTATCTATTTATCCTTAACATCTCTAACCTGATGAGAGCAACCAGGTCGGAACAAATTTGTTGTATATTAAGTAGTATCAGGAACATTAGGTATCTACCAATTTAGTTCTCCCTTTGACATATCATCTGATAATCTCCCTTTGACATATCATCTGATAAAAAGGTGGCAAATGTAGTTCTGACTCCATCCTCTCCTCTGTGTGAGTGTGTGGGGATGGGGTGGGTGGGGGGGATGTTTAACCTCAGTTATGTCCGGACATTTTTTATTGGTCAGATCATCATCTAAACTTAAAGCTGACTGTTGATACAAACCAATACTAAATGCTTTTACTGTTTCACAGCAGTTCAATAACAAGAAAATCAACCATATTTTTATAGTCTTTGTTTTATGATAAGAAAACCAGGCATATTATCCGTGTCTTTGTTTTGGGTTGTTTAACGTTTCCTAAAGCCTACTCAAGGTGGATATATGGCTGAATGTTTTAAAGTTATGAAATTAGCAGTGGAGAGAAGTGAAAATTCCCGAAATATGCTTGCCTTAAGTATGATTCGAGCCTTCGACTCATGGTAGCTTTGGCGCCCACCCCATTGGCACTGAAAGAAAAAGTTCTAGCACTGGACCACTGTGCTTCTTGTTTCAAGGCGAAGGTTTTTGCTTAACCAATCTCTCTAGTCTCTAAGCGACTTACAAACTTCAGTTAAACGGGAAGATGGTTATAACTGTACAGTGTAGATATTTTTTCTTTTTCTTTCTTACTGTTGCTGCTGTCGTATTGCTCTTCAGTTTGCTACAGATCAACACTCACTGACACCAGTAAATTACATGCGATTTCTACCAACGTGCAACTTTTAAAAGTGCTTGAAAACTGTAAGCCTTTACTAACAACAAAAAAAAACAACCCAACAAACAACCAGAAACAAGTGCAATAACAGAACGGCAAAGACTGACTAGAAAAGCCAATTTTTACCTGAAAGACATAAAAATGTGATACTTTGTGTATCAATTTACGCGTTTTTAAAACTGGTTTTTTTTCTCAGTTTCGCTTTCGCATTAACACAGCCTGTTTTCCGTTGGCTGGTTCCAGTTGCGGCATGACTGGTTCGCTTTTCCGACCTTGAGATACAGCTCAGTTCAATTAAAGAAAATTGATCATCTGTTTCCACCCCCTTTTGGTAAACCTCGGGGTTGAATACAAAAATGAGTGAATGAAATCTAGTTTCGTTTGCACTAACAGACGGTAACCTTGGTGTATGTGTCTAGTTCTGTTTTCTAAACCTAAGAAATCTAATCTGCATGCGTCGTATTGAGGTGTAGAATTGTCACACCATACTTCTACAGCACCGATTGGGTGATACAAATAAGTCAGACAAGAAACTCTGAATGTACGGAAAGACCCAATAGGATACTAATTGCAGGAGTTGCTAGAAACGGTGCTGAAAGGTGCGGGGGTCGGAGATAGGTGGACCTCTCTGTCACTGGTAGAGTGGCGTGCGCGCTACTGAAGCGGAACCTTCGGGGACACACTGGCACTCCGTGCCTCGGCAGCTCGCAAGGATAATCGCTGGAGGCAAGACTCGCTTCACTGACCTCACAAACAGTCAACACCCGACACTGACAATTAGATCCAGTGACAGGAGTAACAGGACTGGAGCAGAGACAGTAGTAGCCTACTAACTCACAGAACTAGACTCTGCGCCACAACAAGGCTCAAGCATGATCAGTAACTGTTACATAATAATGACTCTGATGGAGTTATCGGTGATCGATCATAAACATTTGTCAACTGCATGTTTTGAGATTCCAAGCTCTTAGTTGTTTTTCCTCCCAGTCTCTATCCCACCCATTATATAAAGAAAGCTTAAGCTTTAGTAAGCCCAGAAGATGCAAAGAGGTGATACCATAAATTAATGCTCCTGTATTGCTCATATGTGCAGTTGTGCTTGACCTCAATAGACAAAAGTTTCAAAGTAAAGCTCTGCTCTTTGTGCAACTAGACTAGAATTACTAAATCCATCGTCTACGTAATCATGTCCGAACGTTGTTTGATTTTACAAAAAAACAACCGTGATAATTAAAAAGCTTGCGGTTTTAGTTTTTTGTAAGACAATCTTCGTCCCGCATCGTCAACTTCAATGTCTTAAAATAGGTTACAGGTGCAGAGATTTTTTTCTTAAACAAAAGAGAGGAAAAAAGACCCAATCCAAATAGTGACGTAGTGGTGTAATGTTGGAGGGCAAAACTAACCCACAGCTACACAAGCCAACACACAGAGAAACGAACTTCATATTTAAAAAGAGAAAAAGGACCTTAAAATTAAAAAAATTAATTACTTCATATTGTCCCACAAGAGACAAACGTTTGTGTCAGCACTTTGCTTACCTCGGAATGTGGGACAATCATTATGAACAAAAGTGAGAGTTTGAGAGAATTCGGACAATGAATCTAACCCATTAACGCTTATCGCGTTGAACATTTAATTCCATTACATTTTTAACAAGTGGGAATTCAACAGTGTAATTGTGGCTTTAGTAGCCGTGTGAACTAGAAGCAGCTACAAAACTTCCTGAGGAAGCTATCCAAAGTTTAAATCTAGCATTATTAGTAATATTACATATTTCGCCCATTCCCACCCTCACATTGGACTACAAACGAGATATTTTATTATTAGGCCTTCTGCCTGAGGGGAGGGGGGGGGGTGGGTTATAAAAAGGAGTCTTTGAAAACTTCTGCCTTTTGGAGCATGAGATGAGATTTTTGTTTCCCGCGGCAGCCCACCCAGGGAGATGGCTATTGTCAAGGAGGAGAAGGAGGAAGTCGATGCTACCTCTCTCACTCTGTGCATGTACTACTCATACTACATCTGCAATTACCTCATCTCTGCTAATGCTGATACACAGGAATGCAAGCCGCTTATGCTAAAAAAAAAAAACAGCAAAATTTTACACTCTGTAGGTGCCCTTATAGAAATTTTGACGGATCAATTCAAAGAGATAGATACAAGTGTCTACACAGCTATATAACTAAGAAGACGTGTTTGATTTTCTATAACTCTTGATTTAGGATGGATGGTTTCTTTAATATCTAGGTCATAATTTTTTTTAAGGTTTCCTGCTATTTTAGTTAAAAGAAACTGCTAAAAAATCGGAATTCCTGCAAAAATCAGAAAACTTGCATTCCTGTGATACAAATACATGGCTATTACTATCATCATCACTAACTGGTCCTTTTTGTTGCTACCACATAAAATTCACTACAACTACAAGGGACTAGTACAGTGACAACTGTTAGTAATTGGTATCTTGTATCTTGTAGCTGCTAGCTGTGTGCTTCTCAGCGCAACTCAAAAGCAAAGCAATCATACATTATGGCTAAAGCTTCATGTACAATTTTAAGCTATTTCTCAAAGCGTTAAATTTTCATGACCATAGTGATAAGTATAGGAAAGACTACTTCCGATTGGTATCGATGAAGAGATAAAGCAACCTTTCAGTCTTTTGTAGTTTGTAATTCAAATGTTAGCTATACAAACCCGCGGGCCCTTTAAGTCACTTCTCACTCCTTGAACGTTCTCAGGGAGCTTCTAATATTTGTAGATAAACGTGCCCTAGAAAGGGTCTGTTCAATTCGATGATTTCGAATTTATTAACATGTACTAGGCTGAGTCAACTAAGTAAAATATGAGAAATTTCAACAAAAGACATTAACATCAAAGAAACCCACGTCGATAGTCCCTTTACCACTCGAGGTTTAAATTTTTACGCCACCAGTTAAGATTCTCTATTTCAACCTAAAACGATTTTTTTAAAACCCCTGGCTTTAGTTTACAAATGCAGAAGCTGTTAGAATTTGATATTTGCACGGGGTTCACAAAGGAGAGGGATAAACTTTATCTTGTCTGACAAGGGGGAAAAACGGAGGGGGTGTAGAAAGATGAAGGGACACGTAGTTAACCATGATGATAGAGATTGGTGCATGCCGTGGGTGAGAGCCATCCACAGATTGATAGGGAGAGCTAGAGAGAAATAGACGGTCAATAACTTCAGGGAAAGAGATAGCCAGGCACACAAGATTGAGAGGGAGAGAAAGGAATAAGAAGAGATAGACGGTAAAGACAGAACAACGAAGAAAGATATAGATATATATGCAGACAAACTGAGGAAGGGAGGGGAGGTGGTAGAAAAAAAAAGGGGGGGGGGTAGACATATGCAGAGAGATGATACAGCTGAACAGAAAAGCAAAAAGGAGAAGGGTGATGGAGAAAGATAGAGAGGAGAGACAGACATTTTAGATCATAAATATCCACCCGCCTAGCACGCACAGCTATAAAACGCATCTCATCCCAATATATACACTCAATAAATGTCATCTTCTTCAAAAAGTCGAGGAAAGATCAAAGGGGGGGCAAAGATAGTTAACAGAGTGGTGTTGAAATTTGAATAGATATTCAAGAACAGAAGAGCAGCGCATCCTTGTTCCAGTTCTAAGCACGCTTGGTGATAACCCACATGAAATTGTTTTACAGATAATTTTTTTATAATCCGTCATCTTTAAAGTATAGAAAAGGGGAAAAAGTGCTGGTTTTTTTTTTTTAACCAGTATGTGTGTTTGGGGAGGATGGTTATTTTTTTTTTTTAAATCATTTTCGAGAGGGATGAACTGAAGACATGTATTGATGTTTAACTTAGTGATAAGAACGAGAGAGAGAGAGAGACAGACAGACAGACAGAAACAGACTGGGGGAAACAGAAAAAGAGAGTGGGAAAAGACATATCAGACAGGGAAAACAAAGAGCAAGAGAGGCAAACGGACACTCTGACAGACAAGAACACAGACAAGAGAGAAGAGTTAAGCGAGGAGGGTGAACAACAGACAAGCACAAAGTGAATTAGAGTTAGAGAGAAGTGGGAAAGAAGACAGGGAAAAAAATACCAATGGAAAGCTTCCAGACCCAGAATATAACCATGTAACCATATATTAGAGAGCCACGCAATCTGAAACATGCTGGACGGGCTACAGACAAAACTACACAGGCATTGAAAGATGGAATCAAGAACTATTATTTCTATAGAGCTGAGATCTAA
>BMAT01009810.1:24481-35729 GCA_019649035.1 Elysia marginata | reverse complement strand
AATTCAAAGAACCAACCAACTACGCGCAAATAGTATACAGGAACCGCTTAGCTACTAAGGATTTTCATTTCACAGCTGAACCAAAATAACTGTGCACATAGTTTTAGTGGCTGCTCTCATTGGCAATAGAACAGTACAAAAAGGTCAGCCTGTCCTGACTTACTCTTTATATATTTTTTTCTATTTTCATTTCACACTCTATATTAATGCCTCACGGAAAATGTGGCTTCGTTACTCAGCGTAACTGTGACGCCACAGAGTATAGCCCCAGCAGACCAGTACATTTCAAGGCCACTTTAAACCCATATGCAGGGTGTTGCAGGCGCATAACACAAATCCAAGAATCGCCTGTAGCTGGGTACCCATTTTACAGGTGGGTGGACTGGGGAAAATGGAGTAAATTGTTTTCTCAAGGCTATCGCAACATGGATTATTTGGGCATCGAACCCACGACCGCCTGATCACAAGTCCGACGCGCTAACCACTCTGCCCCCTACTTTGGCGTTCTTCTCTATACAAGACGACCTTGCATACACTGCAGACCAAAAGCATAACTGCGTTACTTTGTAATTTGTTGGATAAACGACATGCTTAGGCAAAACGCACACACGCGCGCGCGTATTTTCTTTCCTCTATTCAAACACTTAGGCTTGCGAATGTAGCGTCCGACTATACACCATTAAATATCTTTGTGAGATGGTACATATGAGATCTGCGCCTTTGGATAAGCCTGATCATTTTACGAATGTAAAGAAAAGAACCTGTCGTCCACACAGCCATGCTAACTGCAAACTTATCGCTTTCTTTCTCTATTTGTTATCAAATACGTCACCAGCCAAAGCCTTTACAACGAGCCTTAATTTTCGCAAGCAGATTAATTTCGCCTAACCTTTAAAAATAGACTTCGAGGGCCAGAGACGGCACAACGACAAAGAGCGATCTGGTATCAATTGATGGTCGATCTATACCAGTTTTATAGCTGCTTCTTAACACTGAGACGGTCGCTTTGGACACCTGCGTGCGGTGAAAGCTCATGATGATCCCATCGATAAAATACCAGTCTACGTTTGATTTGTTCACTGTGAATATTTCGTCCCCTAAGTTGCTCTGTACATCTTTTACGCACCGTTTTCATTGTCTTGGTGAAGGCGTTTCATATACGTAGTTTTAGGAACGCGGGGCTATAGGAAAAAAACCTTCCCTTGGTATTGAAACGCGTCAGGGATACCGAATAAAGTCGATGGTCCCAGGAGAAAATCCCTTCAAGGCTTCTATTGTTCGTCGTTTAAAACCCATGCTGGTTGCAGATAGTTGAGAGGGGAAGGTTAATATTGTGTTGCTTGGTTTAGGGCGACGAATTGTGAGGACTGTACCACACGCTTATAGTGTTCATTGTGCATTCGGATTAGTCTGTATCGCTGTGTGGTACGCGTGGAAGTTGAGGTGTTCTACGCGCTGTGGACATTCTGGCGTTTCCTTCTGACATGGTCTTCAAGGGAAATGGCTTGTGGTCATTTGTTAGCGAAGTGGCGAAAACTTCGTAGTTTTCCGTTGACACTGAGACAGTGAGAGTTGAGCTTGGCTCATCTTCTGTCGATCTTGAAGGAAATCATGTGACGTTTCAGGGAGCGCTGATTTAAGACAGTGCTTAGCTTTCGTTTTATTTGTGCTCATAATAGCAAGCAGCAGGCTTTGCGCTTTTTCTTTGACAATGAACAAAAGACGACTCGTTATTTGTTTTCATGTTTTTAAGTGATGTGTATTATTGATACCGAGTAGGTAAAATATCTCTCTTCAAGGGAGAGAGTTTTGAAGATAAGTCTGGGAGTGCTACTCGAGAGTAGTAAAGACATTGGATTCAACCATGTTGAGTCGAGGAGATGTTGATACTAAGTGCTAGATTGTTGTTTAATGCGGATCCATGATTATCATAAGCCCGTGAAGAACAAGTCTTCGAGCTTCAGTGTGCGAAAATCTTGAGATGAGCAGGACCTATCCCTAGTGTTATAAATTTGCCATGGTGTTGAGTACGCAAAATCGACTACAGTCTTACCTGAAGACAAAGCCTGTAGCAAATGCATGACAGCCAGCTTGTGAATCGGTACCAGCATTCATCGAAACTTTGTCTGTATATTTAAATTCTGCGTGTACTTTATCCCCATTTAAAGGCGGATGTCCAGCCTTTTCTCTATTACAAGGGAAATCAGACCTCGGCTGTAACAAAAAAAGGTCCAGAGACCGCAAGACGCACTGAGTCTATGTTCTGTGCACAGAAGTGAAATTTACAATAATGGACGAAGGACCTGAGAAACTGGTCGGGTCTGGGGAGGAAGGAGATCAGAAGGCAGAAATCAGCCATCATTTATGGCGGACGGCTGCTCTGGGAAAACAAACAGGAACCGGAAGTGGAGAGACTGCGGCAGTTAAGCCGAGTGATGATGGGCAATTTGACCTGCGGCAGTTTGTTAACTCGGCCAGTCGCTTCCCGCTTGAGGAAGACTTCAGGTCAACACCAGCGCAAACAACATTCGGTTATGGAGGAGCTGTAACGGGAGGAGGAGGAGGAGGGGGAGATGGTGGTGGTGGACAAGGAGAAGGAACTGACCTTGGAGGTCACGCGCCACCACCGAGAGAGCGAGAGACTCTAGAGATTTGTGACCTGCCAGCCCAGTTAGTTCGTAGTGTGATGAGCGGTGCCATTCTGGGAGCAATGATTGCCGGCATTCAAGCTCTTCTGCTGTGGGTGTTGGAGACTATGGCTGTGTGGACGCCGCGCGCTGTGGAGTTTGCGTGTCGCCTGACGGCGGTGCACCTGCCCGTGCTGTGCGGCGGGGTCCGGGACTGGACGACCACCTCGGCGCCGAGACTCGCTTCCCGGGCGTGGCACGTTGTCCGGGTGACGGCGCCACACAAGATCAGCCTTGCCTACCACACGGTGGCCACAGAGTGGTGGCCCGCAGCGCAGGCCTGGGCACGCTATATCTGGGCCGGCCTGGTGGCTGCCGTTACACTGGCCTGGTCGTGGCTGCAGCGTCTGGCAGCCGTGAGAAGCATCCTCTCCCACACGCTGGGCCTGCTCGTCCAAGCCCTACACCGCTGCTACAACTTTTTAATGATCAGATTCCGCGCCCGCTTCCCGGACGCGTTCGAGTGGATGGTCGGAGCGGTAGGGGCCTGTGAGCGGCGCTGTATGCCGGTCCTAACTGGCGCCCGGCTCCGAGTGACGGCGGCCTGGCACGCGCTTCTCACGGCCATCTTAACCTTGGTGGACAAGGTCAAGGCTGTTTTGACTGGCGGAGCTCGGGCTCCAAGTTCGGCCGGCTTGGCTGGCGCTGAGCAAGGGGGCGCCGAGTCCGAGACTAGTGGAGGGACAACTCTGGAGGGGATTGTGTTGTTCGCCGCCTCCTGCGGTCGTGGCTTTAGAGGTAGCACTGGAAGTTTTTATGGCTTGGCGAGAGTGGATTACAATCCCTGCTTTTAGTTATCGACGAATTGACTGGGACATATCTTACTATTTTTACGAATTTTAAAATGAGTTTCTTTAATAAAGAATTATTCTGAAGAGCATAGTTAAGACAATAAAACGTAACATGTACTCGCATTATATCGTATAATAGCAACCATTCCTTTTCAAGTTATTTATTCAAACTATTTGATTTTGACCGCCTAGCTCAAACATGAAAATTGGGTTTATTTTGTGTTTTAGCATAACTGTGGAATCGGACTGAAAGAGCATGCTTATTAAATGGAATATAATTATGTACCAGTATTTTTAACACCTGTTACTTAAATGAGAAACTCAACAACATCGATGCTTAGAAATCATGGCGATAGATAGACAGATAGACAGACAGATAGTTAGGCAGGTAGACATAGAGAGACAGACACAGAGGAAGAGCGACAGACAGATAAGGGGAGGGAGGGAGGAATGGAGACAGAGAGTGTGGGGTGTCTTGGCTATAATTCACCTGAGTCGGATCGACAATTTAAAAAAAATCAGTATTTGATTTTAAGAAATAAGATTTGAATAATTCTTCTTGTTGATTGTTAGCCTATGATTGTCCAAACCTGACTGCAAGGTGATATAACTCCTCCAAACAGCAAAAACGTCTTTCTTCCCCCTCCTCACCCTCTCCTTTACACCATCTGCCTTCTTTTTTTCTTTTTCTTTTGTGTGTACAAAGGGGGGGGGGGTCCTATGGCTGCTCATATGTTTAGGCACTTGAAGGAACGAGTATTGTCTTTAGATAAAGGCTTGAAAGTTTTGCCTTCTTTTCTTTAATCTTCCCATCTGAGAAATGGTGTTTGTGTTTTGTTTTTTTTTTTATTTTGGGGGGGGGAGGGTATATACCTAATACAACAATAATTCCTAAGATTTGTTAGCTCAGTAAAGGTGCAGGATTCGATGACATCATTAAACAACAGTTGGAACTTTGATCTATAGACCGAATAAAGAAAATTGAGAAAAAAAGTTTATCATAAACGCATTGGTTATCAAATCAGAAGAATAAACTAATGTATGTTACCATGGCTAAAGAAAGGGTAGTATTCGATGAGTGGTTTCTGAATACCTCTGGTTTTAGAATCTTAATTAAATACAACCGGAGTCCAAATAAAGGGTCTTGGATGGTTGAAATACTATTTTCAGATTAGATCTACAGCTTTATCCCCCTTGGGTAATCTCTACTGTTCATTGAACTTTCAGATAAATCAGAGTTAACTGTTGTTCCTGTGGGACTCGGGGGCCTAGATAGCTCAGTTGGTAGTAGCTTCGATCCGTGGCCAAGAGGTCGCGGGTTCGAAACACAGCCGAGCAGTCCGGGCCCCTACTGGTTGGGTCGGTGTCAGTATAATGTGACCGGCTGAGGCTAAGTCATGGTATCCCCGCTAGTCTCTGGGTGGCAGCCCGTAAATTGTCATTGGGATCCAAGCCCTGAGAGCACCTTTGAAGTGGAATTGGGCTTGTAAAAATACCCTTCAATCAATCAATCCTGTGGGACTCAATATATATCATAACCAGACTGTCTATGTAGGCCTGTACTGGTAATTCAGTTTTCAGATAATCTGATATTAAATTTTGTTCCTGCAACATTTGAAATAGGCGCATTGGACTTCAGCTACCACTAATTTTTTTGGAAACTGTCGTCGTCCTCAGGCAGCACGCGGCTACGATGCATGTCTCCCCTGAAACACAGGTTGAGGCGTGTCACTCCGATCTCTGGCTTCCTGGCCATCCTGCTGTTGTGTGGGCTCGGCTTCATCTGTACCACGCTGCTCGTCTACAGCGGCAGCCGCGTCGTGTTGAAACCCAGGTGGGTGCTGTCTGCGTTGTGTTCTAAATATATGTAAATGTTATAATGTTGGTGTTGTGTGTATTGGATTGTGATACATTTTTAAATAAAGAGCGTTTTTCCAAAACTCAGTATCTGCAGTTTTTAAGTTTTATAGAAAATTAAGAAAAACTGATCATTCGTTCCTCTTTTTCTTTTAAAAAGAAGAAAAACAACACTACATCATGAGATATAGCGGCTTTTTACCAACTTTTGATTGATAACTCGGTGTGTTGATTTTGATATCAAGAACCACATAAGAGGGGTAACTCTGATTTCAGCAAAAGTTCTGAGTTTTTAAAAGCCCTTCTTCAATAGCATAAGTCATAAAATGGCGTTAGTTGCATTTTGGCATAATCACCCAAATGGCATAAGTCAAACTTCTACAGATGCAAAATGGCAGAAGTCTAAAATAGTCTATGATTTTCAAGATAATAAACATCTACTTCACAGTCATAACTAAAAGTATTAGATGAACTTGCATGACAAATTCTGTTAAATTTGATGCAGAAGTAATGAAATAGAACACTTTTTGTTGATTATCTCTAAAGTGCAAAAATGACTTATGCCAGAAACGAAACGCAGTGATGTCATGTTTAGGTGTAAAGAAGGTGGGTGTGATAAAAAGAATGAAGATGGATTAGGTTGCACCAGCCTTGGACGTTTTAACTTCTTTTGTACACTCTCTCTTTCTCTGTCTCTGTCTGTCTGTCTCTCTCTCTCTCTGCATCTGTGTACATGTATCTGTATTAGATAATTTCATGTTGTAATATTTTAAAGCATGAAGTATCTCTCTGTGTTTCCCTCTTGTTTGAATTTTCTTTTTAAGGGATGGATATCATATGAAAGAAGAAAGCAATAAAGCCTGAGATTAGCTGGATAAACATGTCATAACATGTATAGTCATTGTCTTTAATTAGCTATTTTATGCTCTACCCAGAGAGAAACCCCAGCCGGTGGACTGGCAGGAGTATATCCACGCTTCACGCAGGCCTCGTCTTGATGGAGAACTCATTCACAAGGCCTCGCTATCTGAAGGCGAGGATGCCGTCGATGAAATGAGAGCGATTGAGAGGGAGGAGGGCCGGCGTAATCGTCTAAAGAAGCTGGGTCATGGTGGTAAAGGCAGGGATGGCGAAGGTGATTGGGACCTGGAAGATGTTGGGTGGAAGCAGGTCTCTGACGTCATTGGTCTTATGGCAAAAAAGACGGACTCAAATGCTACTACCCGGCCAGTCATTCATAAAAAGGTAGAAGTTTTATAGAAGCCTCGTTAACACCCCAAAATTAAAAGTGTCACTGTCAAGCCAACTTAAGAATATATAATGGACTGTCTTTATAATATCATATCCTCCTTCAAGTCTAATCATCGTGCAGTGTGGGATTATGTGGTCTCTTGTTTTAATTTTTTTCTTTGCAACACTAAAAGGTGAGGATCGAGAACCTTGTAGGAGAAATTAATGTTCTCTCCATTGTATTGTTCGATTAAGAGAAAAATTCATGAGCTAAGAGATTTAGTTGTAACAACTTGCAAAAAAGTGCCCCTTCAAGTATATATTGATAAGGCAAAGTTTGTATCTTTGTGTTGGTTTCCTTCCTGATTCAATGATTGATGTGCTTTGATCAATCCGTTCAAGTAAGTGAGTCACATTATGTAGGCTTAATAAAGATCTTTGCCATGGAACTTCTTCTTCAAGAAGCACAGTGCTGACATGGTATGAAACTGTCTCTTTGAGTGATTAGGCAGTGGGTGCTGAAGCTGTCAAGTCACTGAGCCTTTCTTATGTTAACCCTTTGTTACCCAAGAACCTTCAAAATTGAATAGTTTTAACAAAATTGAGGTTGTTATTAGCAAGGGTGCTTTTATAAAAGCGTTCCAAATTTCATAACTCTACCTTTATTACTTTTCATGATGTACCCTTTAATAGATTACAAAGAAGTAGAGGAATTTATGACAAAAATGACAATTTTTACAAACATGCTTTTGCAAAATGGTTAGGTCTGATTTTCGAGGCATACTAGTAAATGAAATGTCATTGCTAAATAGAACGATTGTTTGAGTTTCTAATGGCTCAACAATGGAGAAATTGATAGGCTACATTTAAAAAAGATAACTTAAAAATCATTTTGATGTGTTTTAAAATAGTGAGAGTTTTAAGTACCTTCGGGTAACAAAGGGTTAATAGCATAGCATGCTTTGGCAGTGGGTGCTGAAGCTACCAAGTCGCTGGGCCTTTCTCGTGTCAATGGCATGCCCTTTTTTTATTACAGATTTTTGTTTCTCATATAAAGCCACACTAATAATTATATTTGCCTTGTGTCCAGTTTGGATGAGTTGGATGTGATAATTTTCACCTTCAAAGCTTCCAAACATCAAAAGTGTGTACAATGAAATCATCAACATTTTGTGCAAAGATATGAAAACATTTGTTCATATGAAATTTAGTGAAAAAGAAGAAAAAATATGCCTTTAACGAGCAATTTGTGAATGAAAAAAAAAAAGAATGGCAGATTTTCAACTCATTCACTTTGGAGACGAGACATATTAAATAAGTGATTTCACAACATTGCAGTTTTTTTTTCTTTCTTTGTCATCCCTTTGAAAAGATAAATCAAATTTCCTTATATTAAAAAAGGGGGAAAAAAGGTCATATTCTGAGAACAGCACAAACGCTACAGGTTTTACAAAAGAGCTTTAAAGCCATCAAGTTGTATGTAGTTGTTCCGGATGCCTCTCATAACAGGTGCTGATGGGTCAGATTCAGTTGTTACGTGACGCCATGATGGACGAGAAGTCGCGGCTGCCTGTTCTAGAGAAGCCGCCCACCTGTGTTGGGGATGCCAAGAGTGGAGAGGTTGAGGATATCCTGTGCATTGTGAGTTGATTCTTTTGCCTCATAATTCTAGGTGAAGAGGAAATTTATATTTATCGTTTTACTGTGTCAAATTATCAGCATAAAATAATGATTGGGAGACTGTATATGATTGATTAAAATTTTAAGGGTTTAAGTTTATTATTGGTTAGTATGTCTTGAAATTTCTTTAAATGATTCAGAAGTCGTGACTTTTCATATTTCATATCAATATTATCAATATGTCTTGCAATCAGTCTGAATAATTCATAGGGGTAAATTTTCTATTGATGAAGGGGTTACTGGTAATATTGATGGAATTAATGTTAATAGAGTTTTAACAAAGCATAGTTCAATGTAAATAAACTGCTATTCCTTGTTCTAGCCCCGGCCAAAGTTTTTGTCCCACGTGAAGAACCCGTGTTGGTACACAGGGCCTCGCACCAGCGAAGACTCAGTGCCTGAGCTAAAGTGCCTTCCTTACTTCCACATCCTGGGCTGTGCCAAGTCTGGTACCACGGACCTGTGGAATAGGCTCATGTCACATCCGCACGTCATCTCTAACGACGGCCTCCTCCACAAAGAGGCGCTGTGGTGGTCCTGGCAGCGATATGGTCAGTGCACAAATTTGGATTAGGGAATTACAAATCAAGGAATTTTTGCTCAAATGTATAGGCAGTGACATGAAAAAGCCATTTGGTTTATTACAATACTTTGATTAAGCTAAAGTTAGCCTTAGACTGAGGAAAAAGGAAGATAAAGCTAGCAGAATCCATTTAGGTTTTAATCACTTTCGACTTAACTTTGGATTGATACCAGAATTCTGTTGTGAAATTGTAGTGTCCTCAAAGAACTTAACCAGTGTGATCTCTGCAGGAAAACATTATTTGGCCACTAGAATCTTTTTTACTTTGAGCATTTCACTTTTAAGTTTTTTTTTACGCTTCACTTGACCCATGTTAGGCTAAAACTGTATGGAGGATAGCAATCATTTTATACTGTCATACTTGGATAAAGATAGATTAATTTTTATAGGGGAAGAATTCTTGGCTACCGATATTTATTTTTACCTCTATTATGGTCTAACACTGTAGGTACCGTAGTCTTACCACCAGTCACATCAAGTTATCTCATGGTATTTTGGTATGTCTCGTAGACAGTTTAAAATACAGGTATATTCTTGTAAATAGTTCGGTTTTGCCAACTTTGGGATACTGGCCTAAATTGTAAAGCCACAATGTAGCTAAGATTTGAGTATTGAACATTCCATGTATTGTCAAATATAATATACATGAACTTGGAACAAGAACTCATAAGTCTTGTGCAGATGTTTATACTAGCTCTTAGTCAGATCAAGTTAAAGGAAAAGTTTTTGAACTGAACAAGGCTACATTATATATATTTTTTTATAAATTAATGGTCAAAAATATGATTGGTAAGATAATTTTCAAGACAAAGCAAATCTACATGGACTTAAAACAGGTAACCGAGTGATGAGTTAACTACTCAGCCACAATAAGAGGAATTAGGTAACTCTTGAAGTAACCCATGGAGAGTTTTTTCAATTTTGTATTGTGGCCTATCAACCAATACTTAGATTACTCTACATGGTCCCCAACAGGCCATTACCGACCAAATCACCTTTTGAATTCACAGAGGAGCAGCTTTAAAGCACACCATTCTAGCAAACCTAACAAGATATTTCATTGCGTTTTTATGGGTACTCATTTAGCACCTGAAAGTTTGTTAAGAGCCTTTCCCAAGGAACAAATGATAATTTACCTAGCCATGGCTGGAACCCTAATCTCTTGGTGCTAGAACCATGTGCCGACTTCAACCTGCACATTTCTTACTCAGGTGTAGGGGGGGAAAAAGTAAATATGCATCTCTAAAAATGCAGAAGGAATTTTATTAGCTCTACCTTTCACACGTAATTTGTTCATGCTGCTTGGTATAAACATGGCCTATTGTGACACTCTTTTCCTCACTTTGAAGTGATTTGCATGTTTTAAACCTGTCTTAACCTTCAGGTATCATGGGTTACAAGCAGCGTCACGTGATGACGTTTGAGGACTATGTGGACCTGTTCCAAGACACAGCCAGACAGATCCGAGCGTCCATGGAAAGTGAAACTCTTCACCAGCAGATTCTTATCACAGGTAGATTACATGTAGATCATCAGTCTGGCACTTTTTTATTTCTTTCTATCAGTTTTTTTTTGCTTGTTTCACTTAGAGCTGTGGTAGCTTTGAGGATAGCATCTCATTTCTTTCTCTTGTGCTATCACCTCAACAGACAGTATAAGCTGTCATGAATCTTTCTCCGCAGTGTTCTTTCCTTTACATGTTTCTCTAGCTGCAACAATTTTCTTTTCCGATGACTCCATATCCTTCTGCAAATTGTCTTTAAGTCTTCCTTAACTCTTTTTTCCATTGACTCACTTGACTCATGGCCTACCGCTTCTTATTCCTCCCATAGGGTGGCCTCGACAGCGTCTCTTATCTTTTCTGAAAGTTGTGCCCATTATTTTTTTCCGTTTGGTTCCATTTCCTTTGCTTTCATGCTGTGCTCTTTTTTTTAGGAGGGAAGCGGCGGCGGGAGGGGGTGAAGGGGTCTTTTCATGGTGTGTCTTATCCATTTCAATCTCATGTGTCTGATTTCAGTCTCCAATCCTCTAACGTTTGTCCTGTCCTCTAGTTCCTGGTTGGTGACTTGACAGAAGTGTACTTTATAAGTTTGCAGCCATTTATTTCTCAGTTGAGAAGTGGTGAAGGCAAGGCTAAGAAACAGTAGTCTCCTGGGAGTCCTAGCAGAGTAAGGAGCTCACTTAATGATCTAAGTGGCGGCGAGGTGTAGAGATTGGGTGCCTGGAAAAACTTTCAGCCAAGTGTTACATGGTTCAGACATAGTCTGATCGTTTAAACACTGTTGGCTCACATTTTTTTTTCTTTTCATATCTCAAAATCTCATACTTCTGAGGAGAAAACAGGCATTAATGATTTAAATTGCAATAAAAGATAGTTATAATTCTGTCTGCTTCATAAGTTTTTTTTTTTTTGTTTTTTT